>VMDR010000953.1:0-160244 GCA_007922815.1 Macrotus californicus
GAAAGGGAGCTGCGGGCTCCGTGTCCCCAAAGCTCATTGTTCAGCTGAGATCACGTTAATGTTACTAAAGGTGGGCAACCTTGGCGACGGAAAGGAGGAATACTAAGAGAGAAAAAAGACCAGGAAAAGTGGGATAAGCAGAGCCTGAACGGAGCTCAGGGTGGGTGGAGGCCAGTGCCTGGCCCTGGGGCTCTGAGACCAACAGATTCAGGTGGGCAGGAGAGGGGCGGAAGCCGGGGACAAAGGCTGAGGCCACCGTTCACCAGCCACTCGCTTGGAACCAGGTGAGGACGGCTCTCAGGGCAGGAGGCAGTGCCGGGGCCCCGAGAAGGGCTGCCAAGGGGCCGGATGGTGGGCAGGAGGGCTGGCAGGGGTCAGGACTTCGTCAGTCCCGACTCAGATTGCCCAGGTGACCTCTTTGCATGCTGGGCTCTTGCCAGCACCCAAGGACGCCATTGTGATAAAGATGAGGGTTGGCACGGAGCCCCAGGCCCAACGTCCTGCCAGGCACACCTCCCAGGGTGGTCGCCTCTGCACACAGAAGTGCCCTGCTCCCCTCAAATCCTCCCTCGGGTGTAGCTCAGACTGGGTCAGCTGAACTTCCCTACCTGCCCACAGCCTCACCGAGGGGGCTGGGCTTCTCTTGTGTCTGCAGACCACAGGAAGCCACAGTCGGGGGGTCAGGAAATGTGGGGACAGTTGAGGGAAGGCAGGATGGTGGCAAGGTGGGGTGCAGGGTCCTGAGGTGGGAGCTTGCTCCATCAGTTCTTGGGCTCCCTGCCCCGGGGCCTCCCCCTAGCCCTGCTGCTGCCGGACCGGTGACATTTGACAGGACCAGCGGGCTGTCCGGAGGCAGCACAGGTACCAAACTCGGACCCAGACGCCTGGGGACCCTGGAAACACTTCGCCAAGTGCAACAAGCCAACCTCAAAGACAAGGCGTGATGTCACTTTTATGGAGCACTTGGAATAGTCAAATTCACAGGGACGGAAATTAGAAGGCGGGTGCCTGAGGTGGGGGGAGGCGCACTGGGGACCTGGTATTTAGGGGGACGGTGTCAGCGGGTGGACAGATGGTCACACAGCCATGTGAAGGCACCTAACAGCACTAAACTATACACCTAAGAATGGTTAAACTGGCAAATTTTATGTTATATGTTTTGCCATCATTACAAAAATTAATAACAGAATATACAAAAAAAAACAACACTGAATTATACACTTTAAATGGGCGAATTGTATCTCAATAAAACTTTTAAAAAAAATCAGATATCTAGGATGGGCCCAAGTCCTGGAGTGGGAATGAGGAATGGGGGAGGGCCAGGGGTGGGGGTTTCTGCTTCACACGTGGTCTGCTGACACTGTTTGAAGATGAAACTTTAATCAGGTTTCCTACCTTAACACCTCAGCCGGAGGGCTTGGAAACACGGACCCCTGAGCTCCCCCACAAGCTACCACGCCAGGCTCCGTGGGGCCAGGGCCCAGACGGGCGGATTGTCAAAATCTCACCTGATATGCTCAATGGCCCAGGTTCGGCCCACGGCAGCCCAGGGTCCTGGTTCTGGGACTGTGGGACTCGGGGTCCCCAGAGGTCAGGCCTGTCACCTTCAAGCTGGCCCTCCCTCCTCTGCCACACTCCAAACCCAAGACCCCACTCCTGGAGCCCGGGCAGAGGCAGGAGCCCTGGCCATGAGCCACTCACCTCTCTGGCCCAGGGGGCAGTGGGTGCACACCACCTCCCTGCTCTCCGGGACAGTTGCGCAGGAAGACTGTCCAGGGCATGGACAAGGCTGGCAGTCATTGGCGCTGCCTCTGAAGGGGTTGCCATAGAAACCTGGCAAGCAGCGCTCACAGGATGGGCCCTCGGTGTGGTGGCCACATACGCAGATCCCTGAGGGGCAAGACAAGAACCTGTTTACCACGGCCCGAGCCTAGAACACTCCAGAGTCAATGGCGGGCTCCTGGTGGTGGGGGTCACAGTGCGGAACCCGGCAGCAGGAGTGGGAGCCCCTCCAAGGTGGAAGCAGCATGGTCCAGGGATGAAGAGCCCACCGCAGGTTCACGTCCACCAAGTGAACCTGGACAAACTGTCTAACACCCCACGCCTCAGTGCCTCACCAGCAGAATGCACCCTGCAACCTTAAGTGGACTCTGACCTCAAAGGCTCCCTTGGGATGCAACGAGGCCACGCAGCCCAGGGCCCTACAGTCCCCGCACACAGAACTATTATTTCTGCCAGCATCCTTATTTCCTATTCCAAACCTATAAGCACCCAACAGAGGGCGCCACTAAGGCTTCCTTGCAGTCTTTTTCCTCCTAACAGCAAGGGCCCAAAGGGACAGTGACAGACCCAGGGCTCTGGTTCTGACATGAGGCTCCGTTTATGGGGCCTGTGGGTTCTCAGAGGCTCCCTAGGGATGGGGGATTCTGTGAATCCCCTTCTCCAGCCCCACACCTCCTGGACTCTGCTCAGAGCAGGGGACACTGGGGCGGGAGGCCCCAGCCAGGCACGGGGTGAGGAGCCTGGTTGGCAAGACTGCCCTCTGCAGAAGCTGGGGCCAAGGTGAACAGGGGAAAGGGAGGGAACCAGGTAGGGGTGGGGGGCATGCGTGGGGGCATGACAGCAGAGCAGGGCCAGCCCTGCTGCCCACTGGTCCCTGCCTTGGCCCAGGACCCACACGCTCATTGCTCCTCTTTTCGTCTAGGGTGGGGAGCAGTGGCTGGCCGGGCCCCTGGGTGGACAGGGGAAGATTTGCTGAGTGGGAAGTCGAGGCACAACCAGGGCTCTGGGGGATGACAAATGGGTCCCATCTCAGGAGCCCACGCTGCTTCCTCAGTAGGGGCTGCTTGGAGCATTGCCCGGAGGGATTACAAGGCCCGTCTGGGCTCCACCAGCTATGCCTGCCACGGGCACACATCTTCTCGTGCTCCTGGGTCAGCCTGCCAGTTCCCAGGCCACTGTCCTTTGCAGGCTCCACGTGGAGCCTGAGGAGACCTGAGCAGGCACCTCCCTTCTCAGAGGCCCCACCTGCTCCAGGAGAGCATCAGGGCAGCCCCGCCAGCACCTCCCGCCAGCCTGTGACCTCAGGGAGGCCTTTTGGGCTTTGCTCTCCAGGCAGTGGGACAACCAGCAGGTGCTGAGCTTGTGGGAGGAGCAGCTCTGCCACCTACTGGCCGCAGGGCTTCCCTGCGCTTTCGGCCCCTCACCTGGAAGGTGGTGTCAGTGATGATTTGGGCAGAATTCGATGATGCCGTGGATAACTACAACTAATTAGTATTTAATTAGTATTGTTTTTGGTGATTGCTGGCCCATGTCCCCAGCTGGCCCCGTTCTGTGTATAGCCAGGTGCCCTTACGATGGGGTGCTGGGAGACTCACCTGTGTTAGGGTCACAGGTGCCGTGCTGATTACAGGTGCAAGGGACACAGTTGGTGTAGGGACCCCCCAGAGGAGTCTCCCTCTTGTATCCTGGAGCACAGGACTCACAGAACTGGCCCACGTACCCCTTGGGGCACGAGCAAGTCTCCACCCAGGAGGCTGGCGGGGAGAGCCCCCTCTGGGCCGACACAAGCCGGACCTCAGTCAGGAACACTTGGCCTGGGAGAGAGGGGAGAGAGGGGAGACAGCGAGAGAGAGAGTGAGAGAGGAGAGAATCGAGCACGGCTCTCCCCCGAACCCTGCTATTCCCACACAGGACGAGCTAGGGGATACTGGCCCACAGAGGCAGCCCACGGGTCAGTCGCCATTTCCAAAAACCAGTCAAATCAAGAGCAAAGGAAAATGAGGCGATTTTCCGGACGAGAAACAGATGGAGCTGGAAATGTCACGGAGAGACGTTCATTCTCAGGGGTCAGGAAAGACGCGCTCACTTACACAGCCACGCCGCCGTTCACCACCCTCAGGCTGGCGAGCCCTTTAAGACTCCACGCGGTGGAGGACGGGCCGCGGGGAACTTGTGCCCATGAGGCGACGTGGGAGCAGAGCTCAGGAGGCGCTGCTTCCAGCACTAGAGCAGCTCTAATCAGACCAAACTCCCTACGGAAAACAACTCAAAACTCCGGGCAAAATCGGAAAAACCGTGGCCGTGAACCTGGGAGAGCCCCACAGAGGGTGGAGAGTGCAGGGCACTCGTCATCGGAGCATGGGGTGGCACAGCCCTTCTGGCGGGAAGCTTGGCAGCATGTAGCAGCCTTTAAAACGTGCACTCTTGGACCGAACGTTTCCACCTCGGGGGATCCGTCCTGAAGACACACTGTGTGAGGACCCCGGGCCCTGGACGTGAAGCCCTTCCCTGGCCCTGCAGCCCTGTGGGCGCTGGTTGGAAACTGCACACCACTCCTTGTCTGCGAACAGGGGGCTGGCCAAAACTCCACGGAGCATCCATACCATGGAGGAATGAATGGTCCACGGTGCAGACAGACAGACAGACAGGCTTTTCCACGTATAAAGACACGGTGTGAGCCGAAAAGAGCATGTTGCAGAACACTGTCCTGTGTGACCACACTTCTCTATTTCACAGACAGAGCTGTAAGTCCTGTGCATGGGAAGGTCTGCAGAGATGGGCCCCGGAACGTAATCAGCGGGAAGGGGAAGTTTGGGGGTGGGGGCAGGTGGAGGGTCAGTATGGGCACCTGCCTGTCCAGTTCACCTCCGGCCCCAGCTCGGGCTGGCACAAGGGTGTGTGTGCCCTGTAAACCCCTGCCAATGGAAGGCTGAGTGAACTGGGGACAGGGGAGTGCTGCAAGCTGCTGGAAAGGGTGAAAGAATGATATTCCTGCCAGCAGCCTCAGCTAGAGGGCCTCGGAGTGACCTTGGGGCAGGGAGGCTTTGGGGGGCAGCAGGGATGAAGGCGACTCAACCACGACCGTAGGGAAAAGAAGCCAGAACAGGATGGGTTACACCCCCCCAGCCTTGGACTTAAAGAGGCCGCAGGGAAGGTTGGCCATCTAAGCCAGAGTTTCTCCGAAGGAGCCAATCAGCCCCTAGAAGCAAATCTGGGGGTGTTTTTGTCACAACAATGGGATCCTCGCGATGGTGACTCTGCCACTACGTGATGGAAGAGGCGGGGGTTGCTTCACTGGCCACACACCTGTCCCTCAGAGCGGCTCATCCTCAGGCTGCCACCTGTCCGTTCCCCCACCCCCTGCCCCACTAGTTATGTGGCCTGGGGCAAGTGTTCCGACCTCAGATTTCTTCATGGTACAATGGGGACAGTAACCATCTACCGTGAGGACTCAACAAAGGAGCCCAGGCCCAGCCGCTTCTGGGGGGCACCCTTATTGCCACTGACCAGAGGGGCTTGGGCTGGTCCGGATGCGCAGAGCGGTCAGATTGGTGAGCAGCCGCTGGAAGTGGAAAGGGGGAAGCGGGGGGTCCACGTCCTCGGAGGTCTCCTGCAGCCTGGCAGGGGGCAGGGGTCAGACCAGAACCCAGGGTGGAGGCAGGGCAAACCACAGGGCAATCCCAGCATGCCTGGACCACGGGGACCCCCAACCGCCTGGCCCCAATCTCAGGACAGAGCGGGACACTCACCGGAACTCAAGCTGTGCCTCCCCAGGCTGCCCGGCGTCGTGGGGGCCCAACAGGCTGGAGTGGCGCAGAGTCAGGGCCAGGCCCGCCCCTTCCAGCCTCAGTTGCACGGGGAGCGGGGAGACCCCAGGGGGGACCCGGAAGGTCAGTGTGAGGGGCTGTCCATAGCTGAACCGCTGGTCACCCAGGAACCTCTCTGAAGACAAGAGAAGAAGGCTGTGACAGTCTGCACTTAATTAGCCTGATTTAAATGTCTATGTTGGTTTTATTGGCAGCGAAACATCCAAACAGGAGAAAAGGACAGCAAGCAGGAAACCCAAGGCTCTCGGCACAGCAGGTGCGCGGGGCGGCCCCCCCAACGCCCTGTGGTCACAGTCTCGACACTCCTCATGCTTCTGGGTCTGAACTTGGCTCTTGTAGGTATGGTCCGGTCCGACAGGGGCTGATGGGAAGTGCACAGGGTTTGTCTGGAATATGGCCATGGCCTGAACGAGCCCTGGGTGGCAGCACTGTGACCAGGCAGCAGGGGGCCCCAGGACACCACAGGGCCTGTGGTCGGCAGAAAAGTGACTCCCAAGGGTGTCCCACGTCCTAATCGCTGGCACTTGGGAATATGTTGTGTTACATGACAGGGGCCATTAAGGTTGTAGGTGGAAGCCAGGACCTTAAAGTAAAGAGGTGAATTGGACTGTCCGGTTAGGCCCCACATGGTCACAAGGGTCTTTAAAAGGTGGAAGAGGGGGCAGAAGGGCTGGGTGAGTGATGAAAAACAGGGAAGCCAGAGGCGGGGACCAGGAGCCAAGGGACGAAGTGGCCTCCAGAAGCGGGGAAAGGCCGGGGACCAGGTTCTCCCCTTGAGCCTCCGGGAGCGCAGCGCTGCCCTGAGGACTGTTTCAGACTTCGCCCTCCAAACCCAGAAGGATAACTGGGTGTTGTGTGCAGCCACCGGGTGGATGGCCATGTGTCAGAGCAGCGAGAGGAAGCACGCGCGAGTCGGTCCTGCCTGGGGTGGGAGGTACCTGGGGCTGTGAGCTCCACCTCGCCTTCTGGGTCCAGGGGGAGCCCCCTTGGGCTCCACCGTGCAGGATGCTCTGGGTCTCCCATGCTGCTGGCTTGCCAGCCACCTGCTCCTGGACAGCAAACACATACACACACACACACATAGGTCCTGGGAGACCCAGGACGGTGGCCTCTGCCCCCTTCACACCTTTCCCTGGGACCCAAGGGTAGTGCTCAGAGGCCTGAAACAACGGGGCCCAGGGAAGGAAGAGACAATTCTGGAGAGAGGCATGTGGGGATGAGAGCCAGCCGGTGCCCACACCCAGGTCTCCAGGTCACATCCCCAGCCCAGAGCCAGGGCGGGGGTCTCAGGTGGGAGGTAGCCCCAGGAAAAGCTTGACAGCTCAGAGACCTGGCTCTGTCTGGGGCAGGGTCAGGCCCTGGGCCCTGGCTGCCCCTCAGCGGGCTTTGAGCACAACGTGAAGACACAGCCTGGAGACCCCAGCGTGGGGCATTGGGACATCAGGGCTGTTTCTAACACCACTGGACTTCAGAGAACTTCCTCTCTGGTGACCTCACCACCCCTTTCCTTCAAAGGACATGTCATTAGCCCCACTGCACCCAGGGAGGCTGCCTGGTTAGATAGTGGTCAAGCCCAGATGGGAACCCTGGCCTTCTGGTCCCTCGTTCCAGTTCAGGCCACACTCACTCTGATGACGGCAGAGTCTAGCACAGAGCAAGTGACCACAAGGGGGCTGGGGGATGGGCTGGAAGCCCAACACCTGGGGCACTCCAGGGGCAAAGAAGGAGGAATGGAGGGAAAGAGGTCAGAAAGGGCATGTCTAGGGCTCTTCGATGCCAGACCAGGGTCTGCCCTTCCCTGGCTGTGTGACCCCAGGCAGGTTACTTAAACTCTCTGAAGCTGGTTCCTGCAGATTGGGGGCAATGAAATACTTATGGTCCTGGTAGCAATTCTCAAAGTTTGTCTGAATACCCGGGGTGGGGCGGGGGGTATCCCTGAGACTCTTTGAGGGGGGTCTATGAGATCAAATTGTCTTCTTAATGAAGTGAAGATGTTATTTGTATTTTCCATTCTCTCTCTTTCACACAAGCAAAGCGGGGTTTGCTGGGAGCTACAAGGCGTGTGATACCCCAGCAGACAAGACGCAGAGGCTGTGGTAAGAATTGGCCAACTCCTGTTAAGTCGGACCTTAAGGAGACGCGCCAAACTCAGCCGAGGAGCACACTTCTTGCTGAAGTTTTTGTCTTTTAGGAAGTTCCTTCTCACAGGTGGATGTTAGTTTTTATTGTACGTTTACTATAATTGTTTTTTTTTAAATACATAGCTCTTTTCAAATTACTGTTCTAGTTCCTAACACAGAAAACGCCCACGTAAAGAACCCACATCGATAAAAGCACCGGGAGGGCCTTGATAATTTTCGAGAGGGTAAAGAGATCTGGAGACCAAAAAAGTGGCAGAACTCCTGTCCCGGAGTGACTGTGAGACAATGACATGAACCCGGGGCCTCGCTCAAAGCGAGGCCAGACAGCGCTCGTGTTCCTACGATCTATAAAACGAGGCCCGTCTGACGCTAACACCTTGGACTTCTGCGCTAGGTGGACCACAACCCGGTCCCCACTCTAAGCGTCTCTCTGTCCTGCCTTCTGCGCGGCGCCCAGCAGAGGGCGCACCGCCCCCACGTCCGGGAGCCCTGCCGCCAGGGCCTGAGTTCTATCCTTGGCTGACACTTCCCTCCGCCCTGGGGAGACGTTGTGGGGTGGAGGGGGGCTATGGGGGACGGCAGAGGTCCGCGCAGCTGGGATTTAATGCAGAATTCAGACCACCACTTTCCTACTCCAGACATGCACCTGTGCCATCTGGAGTTGGGGACCTGGGCACCACAGCACCCCTGGACCCTGGACCCCAGACTCAGAAAGAAAACCTGCACAGCAGTTACAAGCAAAACCGAGACATTGACAAACCCTGTTGCCAACAACTAAGTTAGGTGACCGCCCTTTTCTGGGCCTCAGGTGCCTTGTCTATAAAACGGGAAAGAGAGCACCTACCAGGCCGGGGACTGTGTGAGGTCCCCTGAACATAAAGAGCATGGTGACCCACATACAGCACATACTCAATAAACGGAGGCCAGGAGATGGAGCCTAAATCCCTGGCACTAGGAGACACAAAGGGAGGACAATCTTGACTTTGAATGATTGGAAATTCCCTCACAGAATCCAAAGACTAACCCTATACCCAGCCTATGCTGCCAGGCTGGCCCTGTGGGCCTGTGGGAGGTCTCTGGGCTGGGGAGGCTGCCCCTCTTTTCCTCCCCCAACCCCCAGCACTGTAGGATCCTCCAGAGCAGGATGGCCACCCCACCCCAGCTCGGAGAGACCCCTCGGAAATGTCTGCGGGGGCTCTTCTTACCCTGGCGGAAGTCGGAGAGGATGAGGTGCACCCGGAACCCGGCAGCAGCCGCACACACCTTGGAGTGGCCATAGCAGAAGCAGCTGCCGCAGCCGGCGGGGTTGTGGGGCTGCAGGTTGAAGGTCCCTGGGCGGCATCTGAAATGAGAGCAGGACACGCCCACAGGGCCAAATGAATCTGCTAGGTTCAGGGGATCCCAAGTCCAGAATCACTAGAAAAACGTAAAAAAAAAAAAAATGCCCCCAGGTTTACAGAAGAGTTGCAAGGCTAGTACACAGTCTCACGGTCTCTTCACTCAGCTTTCCCTGGTGCTGACACCTGACATGGCCTTGGGACATCGGTTCACCTCATTGGTTCACGGTACTCACTCCACTCCGAACTTGGTTAAGATTCTCCCCTTACCCCATGAATGTCTTTTTTGCTCCAGCATTCCAGCTAGGACACAGCTTTGCACTTAGTCCTGTCCTTAATCTCCCCTGATCCGTGACAGCTTCTCGGCTTTTCCTGGTCTTTCAGGTCCTTGACACCTTTGAAGAGTGCCGGCCTGACATATTTGTCGAATGCCCCTCAATGTGGGTTTACCTGATGTTTTCTCATGACTAGGCTGGGCCGGTGGGTTTGGGAAAGAAACAGAGGTGAAGTGGCCTTCTCGCCCCAACACCTCGGGGGAAACCACCCCCATGTGATGTCACCGGTCATGTTAACCTTGACCTCTTGGTTATGGAGCTGCCCACCAGCTTGCCCTGCTGCACACCTGTCCCACTCATCCTTAGAACCAAGTCACTAACTCCAGCCTGCAAGCAAGTTGAGTGGAATTCAGCTCCACCTTCTGGAGGCGGGTGGTGAATACAAAACTGTGGGCAAGGCTCAAACCACCACAGTAATGGAGATGTATTTTGAGGGAGATATGTGGGAACAACGGAAATATCCTCTATCTCCTTAAAGCTCCGCACACTAACTTCAGCAGCGCCTGCCTGCAGCGACACTGCTCTGGAATTCTAACGGTGACTTTATACTTCCCTTGCTCCTTCTCCGCTTATAACTTGGAGTTGTTCTGCAAGGAAGATCTGTCCCTTTGTCCCCGTGTATTTATTTATTCACTCCTCTATTTATTTCAGTGTGGACTCATGGATATTTATTTTATCCTTTGGGTTATAATCCACTACTGTCGTTATTTATTTTGCTGTTCAAGTTGTTCCAGCTCTGGAAGCTCTTTCAGGTTGGCTCCTGACACAGGCCCCCCAGCCTGAATTGGGTTTTGTTTGTTTGAGGTTTTTTTGGTTGTTTTTTCCCCCTGTTTTTGTTTCTAGGCACTTCCTTGTTTTCTGGCACTACAAGTCGCTCCGGGTTCATCCTGCCTTTTCCCTCAGGAGCTCTGGAGATCCCTGGTCTGCAGCCTGGGGGCGCCCCACTGGGACCCCCCCAAATAGAGGAATCTGATTCATAAGAAGCTGCTGATAACCCCATGCCTCGCAGGCTCCGAGGAACCCAGCTCACCCGGCCCCCCATTTCACAGGTGAGCAGACTGAAGCCTAGAGGGAGGCCCCGCTACGCGGCTTTGGCACCGGCTTCTTCCAGGACCGGTGCAGGCCCAGCACGGACTGCCGAGAGCAGAAGGTCCACAATATAATGCCGCTGTCAGGTACTTCGGACGCAGGACCCAGGGCCAGAGAATCAGGGTCCCAGGCACACCCTGAGCTGGCTGCGAAGGGCTTCCGAGGTCAGAGGCAAAGCCGGAAAGGGGACACAGTGTGCACCTAAGGAGGGAACCCACCTTTATCGGCCAGCCCCACTGCCAGAGCTCAGAGGCCCCAAACACGAAGGAGCACTTTGGAAAGTTCTTCTGCCTCGTTGAGCTTTAAATGTGCCATTTTTATCATGATAGGATGGCAAGTAGGCTTGAATCTCAGCTTAGTAGGAGCTTCTCAGAGCGGGACATAGAGAAGGATTCTGAGGTTACCACCGGGGTCAGAATAAAGACTGCTGTGCCCATTAGCGGAGTCTGCCCTGGTGGGAGACGGGAGGGTGTGGTGGCGCTCCGTTAGTGATGTCTGCACTAGTGGGAGATGGGAGGGTTGTGTTGGCACTCTACTAGTGATGTCTGCCCTGGTGGGAGGCCGGAGGGTTGTGTTGGCACTCTACTAGTGATGTCTGCCCTGATGGGAGGCCGGAGGGTTGTGCTGATGTCCCATTAGTGATGTCTGCGCTGATGGGAGACAGGATGGTTGTGGTGACACTCTACTAGTGATGTCTGCCCTGATGGGAGGGGGGAGGGTTGTGGTGGCGTCCCATTAGTGATGTCTGCCCTGGTGGCAGGGGGGAGGGTTGTAGTGGTGTTCCATTAGTGATGTTTGCACTGGTGGGAGGGTTGTGTTAGCACTCTACTAGTGGTGTCTGCCCTGGTAGGAGGGTTGTATTGGCATTCTACTAGTGATGCCCGCCCTGGTGGGAGGTTGGAGGGTTGTGGTGGCGTCCCATTAGTGATGTCTGCACTGGTGGGAGGGTTGTGGTGGCGTTCCATTAGTAATGTCTGCCTTGGTGGGAGGGTTGTGGTGTTGCTCTACTAGCGAGGTCTGCCCCGGTTGTGTTGGCACTCTACTAGTGATGTCTGCCCTGGTGGGAGCTATGAGGGTTGTGGTACGAGTAGTGTGGATTTGCTGTCCCTGGATTAGATAATCTCTTCTATCCTTTCCAGCTACTTCCTTTCAGGATTCTGAACTAGAAGAAAAGATGTATTTTCAAGGCTCGTGAACTATCCGTGCTGACGGGTCAAAGCGTAAACAGGGTAACGAACCCTTCAGACAACTGCCTGGTGGCGGATCTGCGGTGCTCCAGGTCGGTGTCAGGTGCTGGGTTTGCAAAGTCTGTGAGGCCCACGCCCCCGGCTCCTCCCACCACCACGTGCCCTGAGGGCACTGCCAACAGGCTTATTATCGGACTGGCTCACCGACCTGTCACACAGGCTGCCTTCCACGTTCTCTTTGCAGGGGCAGCGCCCACTGTGGGGGTCACAGGTGCCCAGGCTGCCAGTGGGATGGCAGGTGCAGGGTCTGCCAGAGACAGGACAAAGGGAAAGTGTCCAGTGAGCAACTCCAGAATAGGAATAGCCCGCCCTCCTCAGAGGAATCTCTCCATCCCTCCCCACTCCTGAGAGGACCAGGAAGCAGACTGACTCAAGAGCCTGCACCGCCCCCCCCCCCCCCCCCCCCCCCCCCCCCCCCCCCCTTTGGCTTTATTGTTCCCGCCTTGCCAAGGAAGTGACCCATCCGCTCACGGGAAGAGCGATCCACCTGCCCACCCACCCACTCATCCATCTTTGCATCCTTCCATCCACCTGTCCATTTATTCATCCACCCCTCAACCCACCCTCTCACCGATTCACCCACCCACTCATGCATCTTTCCATGCAGCCTCCGTCCAGTCCAAATCCCCTGCCTTGCGACCCTGCTGGGTCGCCGGCACCCACTGTGCTGCCACCCTCACCTGCAGCCTCCCTCGCTGAGCGAGTGGAACCCAGGCAGGCAGCGGTCACACTTCCAACCCGTTACTGTGGCCTTGCAGATGCAGGTGCCCGAGTCATCGCATTGGAGGCGCAGGGAGCCTGGGGGAAGAAGGGCACAGGGCAGCAGGGGCCGCGATGGCGCGAGGCTAGGGGCTGGGGCAGCCGGGCCCACTCACCTGCCGGGTGGCAGTCGCAGGGCTGGCAGAATGTGGCCGGGTTCCAGCGATAGAAGTTCTCCCGGCAGTGCTGGCAGTGCGGCCCGGCCGTGTGGCCGCGGCAGTGCAGGCAGCGCCCGCCGTGGCCCGTGCTGCGGAAGAGCTCCGGGTCGAACACGCACTGCTCCGAGTGGCCGCTGCAGTTGCAAGCTGTGGGCAGGGGGTGGGGCTGTGTCAGGGCCCGGGCACGTGGTAGGAGCGGGGTCCATGCCAATCAGCCTCTGTGCTAAATGAGTGGGCAGCTTGAGGAAGGTCAAAGATGAAGTACAGGCCCAGTTTGATCAAGGACATGGAGGCCAATCAGTTGATCTTCCAAAACAGGACACTCTTACCAGCAGAGGGGGCATACCAAAATACAAGACTGCCCCAGACCACCCCGGATGTACAGTGACCTGGTCATGAATCACAGGCCACCTTCTAGAGTGGCAGTGGGACTCACTCCAGCACCTCTTGTGGGTCCTCTAAGCCATAATTGTGTGAATCTGGTCCCCAGTGATCATGAGGTAACTCAGCATGGAAAATACAAGTCACCCTTCATTTGCTCATTAATTCATTAAAAAGAACCCTCTGTGTACTGGGCTCTGTCTTGACTCCTGTGGTGAGCCCGGGGCAGGGGCAGGGCAGAGGAACCTGGGAACAGCAGGATCCCAGCTCTGGCTGCCTGCTGCCCACTGTTGGACGGAGGACAGATGCAGTGAGCCTGTGGACATCCTGCAGGTGGAGGGCTCTGGGAGCTGAAAGGAGGGACCCTACCGTTGTCCTGGGGGCATGGGACAAGGCTTCCTGGAGGAAGTCACAGCTACAGCAGCATCTGAGGGGTGGGCAGGAAGGAGCTGGCCAGCGGGGGAGGGGAGGGGAGGGAAGGAGAGGAGGGCAGAGTCCCAGGCAGGAGGTGAGAGCAGAGGATGAGCTGTGGGTGGCTGGGGAATCGAGGTGTGCCCAGTGTGTGCAGGGAGTGGGCGTGTCCTGTGATGGGCAGGGAAGCGGGTGGGGATGTCTTACAGTGTGACAGGACAGGGAGGGGTCTAGGAGCAGCTATAAGGTCAAGAGGCTGGCACAGCCTGATGGGGAGGCCGGGCAATGGACTTCACCTTGAAGCAAGGGGGGCTGTGGGTGGGTTAAGCAGGGTGAATGTGATCATGTTTGCGCGTCAGGAAGCACCCAGGGCTGCGGGCAAAGGACGGCAGGAAGCTGGGTGGGCAGGGACAAGGGAGCTTCGGCGCCCAGAGGAGAGGTGCTGGGGCACTGGCTGCAGAGCAGGATACGGCTGGGCTAGAGGGACGTGGACAAGGCTGAATTCAGGGCTCAAGGCTGCTGGGACTGGGAGTGGCGAGGGTTGGGCATGAAGTCCCCACTTCCAGGCTGGTGACTGAGAGGACAAAGAAGTGACCACGGGTGAGGACGTGACAAGCAAACCAGTCTGGCCTTTTGTGTCCCCACCATGGAGGTGGCTCCGGCTGGCAGTGGGCGAGCCAGCCAGCTCAGCTTCCCTGGCCCTGGGAGGACTTCCTAGTGGAGGCAGGCCAGCGAGGGCAGCAGGAACTCATTAGGGTCACGGCAGCCCTTGGCAGCTCCTACAGACAGCACCCTGTCCCACGGAACAAGCCACCCCCTCCCTGCCCCAGCTCAGGCTGCCAGTGGCCCAACCCCAAGAGGACAGAGGCTGAGAGGCCAGAACGGCCACGAAGACGCTCTTGCTGGGGCGGCAGCAGAGCCGCTGGGATCCGGTGCCTGGTGACACCCACTACACACGGGGAGCCTGATGCACGCCAGATGACTATCTGGGAGACAAGGCAGGGCTTGGGGTTGGGGGAGTTGGGGCAGTCTGGGACACCAGGCCACGAGGAAGGCAGTGGGTCCTCCCACCCACCCTGTGCATGGCCCCACATCCCTGGAGAAGGTATGACGGCCCCATCCTCTCCAGCGTGTGGTCAGAGCCACATCCCAGGGGGCTGAGACATGAAAGGGCTGCCAGGGGTCTGTGGGATAGGCTGCGGGGGTAGGCCAGCACCCCCAGACCTGGGGCGGCCTGGCTTTCATTAGCAACTGCGGTTGGAGCAGCTGAAACAAAGGGACAGTTGGGGACCTTCCCGGCCCCCACCTCAGACACCTCCATAGTGAGGGACTTGGTCTGGGGGGCTGTTTGGGGAGGAAGGGCTGAGGATGTAATGCCCACTGCCTGCCCCCCTCTGGCACCCCTCACCCCCGCAGCAGCACTGGGCGGGGGGAGGTGGCAGCTCTGAGTCCCAGCGCACCAGGCCCACCCTGGAGCAGCCCCCACTGCCAGCTCTCGGGCAGTTTGTTTCCTGGCCTGCACCCCGGCCCCCAGGGCTGCGGGACACTCACGCAGACACTCGTTGGCAGCCTCGGCTGTGCCCCGTGCCCACGGGCGGTCCTGGAAGAAGGGCAGGCAGCGCTCGCAGTCCGCGCCCGTGGTGTTGTGCTGGCATTGGCAAACCAGCTGGCCTGCGGCGTCGGGGCCGCACTCGCTGGCGTGCCCGTGACACTTGCACCTGGGAAAGGACACGGAGCTGGGGGTCCGGGACCGAGGGTGCCGGCAGGGGAGGGGCTCATCACCAGGAAGCCCTGCATCCTAGCACGCCCAATGTTGTGGCTCAGTTATGGAGCTTTACTGAGCACCTACTGTGTGCTCAGGGCAACAGTAACAGAGAACTGGCAGCGTCCGCTCGCTGGCTCAGCTGTTCTGGGCTCTGTGAACATGTGAGCCCGCTGCACTTCACCAGCCAGCTCTAGCCCATTTCATGGGTGGAGAAACTGAGGCACAAAGAGGCCGCCCAAGGCCACCAGTTAGTAATGGCTACGTTAGAGAAGCTGCCTGTTCAGGCTTCTGCCCAGGAGGAGACCCCCAGGGGCTGAGAGAGACCAGGAAGAAGTCCTCTGTCTCCCGAGCTGAGGGTGGGCCAGCTCACAGTGGGTGGGGGGCGCCCCATACCCTTATCCTTAGACTGGGTCTAATGAGTAAGAGGCTACTCCTTACAGAGGACAGCCCCCAACTCATCTTGAGTCCCCAGGGAGTCTGTGCCCTGGAGGGCAGCCCTGGCCCATGTCACCCAGCACTGCTGGCCACGCGTGAGACCCACCTGGGATGTCAACAGCCCCTGATTCTTGGGGAGGGGAGATGCACAGACGGACAAACTACAGCATGCTGATGGATGCCAGAGGTGACTATGGCCAGGACCAGAGCCCTGACGGCAGAGCCACGTGAGAAAGGGGGGCGTGGTGACCCTTCCGCGTTGTTGGCCTGGGGCCTAGGAGCAGCCTGAGCTGTTCTTTCTGCACTGAGATGCCTCGCAGCCTCATGAAAAAATATTTGGGTCCCTATGAAGCCCCACTACACCCGTTTGCCAGGAGAACTCGGAGGGAGTGGGGTGGATGGGCTTCACCGCTTACAAAATCAGGAATACTGACTTTAAAAAAAAGGAAGGCTTCGAGTCCTGGGCCTGCTTGTGGTTGCCATCAACCAGCTGTATGTGCACAGCATGAGGGACACCAGTCTGGCTGTGAGCTGTGCTAGACGGGAGCACGAAGTGTCGCTGTGCACCGGGGAGACGCCACTCAGGGCATAGGAAGGAGGGTGGAGGGAAGGAGGGAAGGGACTTTCAGGCAGAGGGAGCAGTGGGAACAAAGGTCCAGTGGGTCCTGCCAACTGTGGCGGGAACAACTTGTGGTGGGAACAGCTGGTGCAGGAGAGGCAGTGGGAGTTGGGAGGGGAGGTGGGAAGCAGCCAGGCAGGATCCTGCTCCCTCTCTCTCCCCTGGGGAGCCAGAAGTGGTGTCTGTGCCCTCTACCCATGTGGGGTGACCCCCACATGGCCACCAACTTTGGGGCCCTGGTCACTGCCGCCCTGCCTCCCGCCTACCTGCCGCCCACAGAGAAGTCAGACACGGCATAGTAGTAGGTCTGCAGCACCTTCGGGTCCTTGAAGATGTCGTCCCCAAACGTGTTGAGCCGGTCCAGGGAGATGAGGAGCTCAGTGCTGGTGACCCACTCCTGGGGTGGGGGTGGCGGACAGGGAGGGGGAAGGGCTGCCATCAGCAGGTCCCTGAGTGTTTGCTCCTGTTCTGCTCTATTGGGAGGCCCAGCTGGCCGCCCTGGGGGTCTCCGGGGACACAGGGGCAGGCCAGGCTCAGACAAATTCCAAACGCACTGCAGGAATCAGGAGCCTGCGTGTTGGGGGTTATGCCAGCCCAAGGCCTAGGCCACTCGCTGGCTGTGCAACTTTGGGGAAGCTGCTCAGTGTCCTGGAGCATCCTTGCCCCACCCGTGAGATGGGACAAGGAACAGTCCCGAGCCCACAAAGGTGTTCGGAGGATGGCCGTTGTCAGTAGTGAGGCGTGGGGGTCTGGCACCTGCTAGGTGAGTGGTGACCCTGTTGTGCAGGTCACCTGACTTCTCCCCCATTCTAGAGGCCATCTGGGGGAGGGCCTATCCCAGCACCCTTCTCCCCTGCTCAGCTGGGCCTTGCGTGGGGCAAGCCCTAGGTCTGTGGGCGTCTCACGTGCTAAAGATCAGGCTCCCACAGACAGGCCACCTGTCCCAGGTGACGTCTGTCCCCCCAGAACATGCAGCACCCCACAAGAGCAGGAACTTGGGGCCCCTTCATTGGCTGCACCCCCGCACGCAGCAGACATGACAAACACTTGCTGATCACTGAATGAGCAGCTTCCCCCGAAAGCTGGTGGGGAGGTGGGCGCGAACCCACGCGAAGGCTGACATTTTCCTCTGCCTGCTGTTTGCTACAATCAGGTGGCTGCGGCTGCATTTTAATTAGCACTTTAATTCAGCCCAGGAGCTCCTGGTTTAGCAATCGGGCCCATCAGGACAGAACACAAACGCCTGGGAAAGCCTGTCTTCTTGCCCCAGCAGGACTCAGCCCAGCGGGCCCCCACTGCTCCCTGGGCTCAGCGCCCCTCGAGCCCGCTGCCTGGCACCCAGGGCCCCCGCCCCAGGATGCGTCAGCCCAGGAGGAGCCGTCCAGCACCAGAAAATCACAGTGGGGACCTCAGCTGAGTTTGTCGGTCCCCATCACTCCCGATCACTTCTCAGAGGTCAGCGACCTGGTTAAAATGAGCTTCTGAACCGTCATGGGTCTGGGGCGGTCCAAGGATGCTGGTGCTACGGGTCCCTGAGCTGGCAGAAGAGCGAAGCACTGGTGGGACACATGCTGAAGGCTCTCAGCGTCTTCTTTCCCCAGAACAAGCGCCCCCTACAGAACCGAACGGTTTCTGGAAGGCGCCGCGGCTGACACGGTGGCGGTGGCTGTGGTGCTCACGGTAACCTTACCAGCAGGTTCTGTTGCTGAGGAGGATGGTAAGAAGCCAGGAAAATTCCCAGGCCAGTGGAATGGGGAAACTCAGACAGAAAATTAAACACGGCCAACGAGTTTGAACAACTCACAGCCAGCTGGTGAATCGCAAACCTTATCTCCCCTAACCAAGGACACCAGAGCAAATAGTTTGTACCTCCCCTCCCGGACCAGAGAACACACAGCTTGAATCTCCCTGGTCAGGGACATAAAGGACAGAAACCCAGTGAGGGCCATTTGTCCCAGCCAAACCCAAGGACGGATAAAGTCGGGAGAACTAAAAGCAAAATTCCAATTAGAGCCAGCGAGACCCAAGATAAAGTCAAAACAGTAGAGCCCACCGCAGAATAATCCCAAACTCCCCTCTGCTCGCTTTGGTGCACCAGCATCTCACACACACACCTGGAGAGCTGATGCAACCCTCCCCTGAGATTCTCGCCTGCAGGAGAGAGAAAAAACCCCCGAGAGAAACTCTGGGTGTGGGCCGCTCCAGAGCACTCCCTGCCCCTTTCTGGCACTAACTCTTAC
The DNA here is from genome assembly GCA_007922815.1 of Macrotus californicus. NCBI lineage: Eukaryota > Metazoa > Chordata > Mammalia > Chiroptera > Phyllostomidae > Macrotus > Macrotus californicus. Next base: position 18,527 of record VMDR010000953.1, read on the forward strand.
TTCTTCCTAAACTCTAAGGGTCCCCACGAGACTTGCAACCGTCCCAGGCTAACCCCCGATCCTGTCTCCAGGGCCCCCTTCTCTCTGACTCTCCAGGGAGGTAAAAGCAGCTGGGTCTTGGCTCTCCTCTGTCACCGTGACCTTCACTTCCCAGGGAGCTCACAGCAGCCCCAGTGTGGCTCACTTCTTTCCCATAACATTTCCAAAGAGCCAGACAGCCCTGCCTGGGCTCTCTCCTGTTGCTTCTTCTGTCCTAAGCCCTTCCTTGTTCACCGTCCCCAAGTTTAATGAACACACTCTCAAAATCACCTGAGCTCCTGCTCTGAAATCTTTTCTGCACGAAGGCAAGAGCCCATGTTCTGCCAGCCAGCCAAGGCAGACTCACTCTGGGCCGGGTGCCTGTCTGGTGACTCATTCCCCTCAATCTACAGATGGAGAGACTGAGGCTCAGAGAGGCTGAGTGTTCTCCAAGCTGCACAGCTGCACCCAGCAGAGCTGGGGTTTGGGTCCCAGCTCTAACCACCAGGTGGCCTGCCTTCCTGCACCTTCCCCAGCGCCCTCAGCATACCAGGGGGAAGAGAGGGCATCGACCTGCCTACAGTCTCCAGCCCACATGACCTTCTCTGGGTTCCTGCATCTGCTTCGGGGCCTATGACCTGTTCTACCACTCTGGGCATGGCAATAGGAACAATGTCCAAATCTCCCTGAGACACTGGGACAGGAGCCGGGAGAGAGCAGCGGGATCTGCTCCTTTAGCCCAGCTTTTGTGGGGCCTCCCTCCCTGAGGCCTTGAAGGCTGTTTTGGGGCAAACTGGAGCCCCAATGTACACAGGCAGTGGGCTTTTCGCAACTTCTAATCACCTCCGTTAAAACTATGGGTGGGCGTTGGGTTGACTCTGGGCTAGACTGCGGGCAGGAGGAGCTGGGGGTGGGGCTTCAGCTCAGCCAGCCCCCAGGATGGAGCTCCGCACCCAATTCTGCCCTGGGCTGGTGGGACCCAGGACCCAGCAGCCACACAGACACATTTTTGTGACCTCCCACCTCAAAATGCTCCTTGTCCTCAGAGAAAGTGCCACCAGGGTGTATCCAGGGGGGACAGGAGAGAAAGGCTGGGTGGCCTTGAATTTCCTTGTCCTTCTCTGACCTTGGTTTCTGCCTGGAAGCGGCAGAAGGTGGGGTGGGGGTTTCTGAGGTTGCTTCTCTGTTAGGGACAATGTCCAGGACGAGCAAGACCACAAGTCAGGGAACCCACTGCCAAGGTCCCCAGCTTAAGCCTCTGCCCAGGGAGACACGGGCTCAGACGTAGGTGGAGCAGGCTCCGGACATTCTGCTCATCCTCAGCTGACCTCGGCTGACATTTTCTAATGTGCGGGGCCCAGAGCCCCGGGGAGGAGGCTCTGTCATTTCAGACAGAACTGAGATGGTCACACGTGAGCATTCTCAACAGGACCAGCAGCGCCTGGGCATCTGGAGCTGTGATTCTGAGCCGTGAAGGGTGAGCCTTGCCCAAAGAGGGGTCTGGCCTTTGCCCCCTACTCCTGAGGTCATCTCTAAGCCATCATGACCGATGTCCTGCTTGATAAGAGTGTCTTTGTTCAGCCGGGGTCTTGGGTTCCCCAGGCAGTCTATGCTAACACGAGATTTATGGGGACCTCAGCCACATGGGACCAGGGGGCCCCCGGGAGGGCTGGCGATGAAGGCCAGTCATGCGGGCAGTCGGCTGTTTGTGCGGGGAACCCCGTGAAGTCCCTGGACGCCCAGGCACAGCAAGCTTCCCTGGTGGGCAACACTCCGTGCATGTGTCACACACAGTTGTCACACAAGGGTGCGGGGAGACATCAGTGCTGTCCCCAGGACCCTTTGCTGGTTTCAGTCTGTTCCCTTTCACTGTGACAAATCGTCACCCTGAGGGTACCAGCTTTTCTGAGTTCTGTGAGTCCCTTAAGCAAATCCAGGAACCTGAGGGTGGTCTTGGGGACCCCAAACCGGCCGACTCCCCGTGTTCTCTTGCAGGGTGGCCCGGGCAGGACACAGCTTCTCTCAGGGCCTCAGTATCCCCTCTGGGAACAAACAGGATTCTGGCCCTGCCCCCTCGCTGTCCAGGACAGGCAGAGGAAATGCGACCTGTCAAGGCAAGGAGATGTGGCAGTTTTTCTGGGCACAGGCCTATCCGGACGCAGGGGAGCGGACGAGAGGGCCGTCAACACCCAGAAACGCCAATCAACCAGGCCGCCGCGTCCAGGGTCAAAGGTCACGAAGGCACAGGGAGGTGGACGTGTGTGGGGGCGGACAGCGGTGTGGCCCCAAAGCTGAGCAGAGGCAGGCGGCTGGCCAGGGGACCTGTGTGAATGGACACAGCCACGGACGGACCTGCTGATAAGGACGAGGACAGTGAGCTGCTGTGACTTTTAGCTTCACAGCATGAGAGCGGACCGCCCGACGTGGCGACCACGGGCCGCCTGTGACCTACTGAAATGAAAACTTGTTAAAATAAAACATTTTAAATGCAGTGGTGCTCGTCACATTTTAAGTGCTCCAACAGACACTGGGGCTAGTGGCCAGTGTTGTGAGCACTCCTGTCTCGTTCCCGAAAGTTTTGCGGTGTCCCGTCAGCGCACAGCCCGGGACTCTGATTCCAAACTCATGTTGTGCCCGCGTTTCCCACATTACCCTTGGAAAACCCCATGCAGACACCGGGGCAGGCAGCGCTGAGGGTTCACAGAGGGAGGGAGGGAGGGAGGCCCTCGCCAAGGGTTCTGGAAGGAGCATCAGCCAGGAATCAGAACATCCAGGGTCTGGCCTGGGCCCTCCCTGCATGCGGGCCCCTGGAAAATCCCCTCCCTGCTCCCAGCCTCCGTTTCCCCGCCTCCGTCAGGAAGGAGTCTGGTGAGGTGGCGGTTGTCCCATGGCTCCCGGGAGCCACAGCGCTCCGACATGGGGGGCCAGGAAAGGAACACTTCTGCCTGCCTGAGTCACCCCCCTTCCACTCAGTCCATTACCGGGTGTTCACAAAAGGTTCAGACACAACAAAAACTTCTGTTGTTTAAAATTGCAAAACCACGGGGTCCCGTAGGTCCACCTATGTCCTGCCACTTTAGACTTTCCTGTGGCCCCTGGACCCAGCGTCCTGCTCGCAGCCCAGTCCTGGCCCCCGCAACCCCGCCCCGTCTGACCTGCAGCACGGGGCTCTCCTCGAAGTTGTAGGCGCTGGGCCGGCCCTCCAGAGTGGAGAAGGCCACGTTGCCCCCACTCAGGGGGGAGATGTCGCTGAACTCGGAGGTGCAGAAGGCCACGCGCTCGTCCTGGCCGGGGTGCAGGTAGTGGCCCTCGGGCCGGCCGTAGGTCTTCTGGCAGGAGGCACTGTAGTACTGGTAAGGCTCCCACAGGCCGCCCGCGTGACTGCGCTTGTAGATGGCAAAGCTCTCGGGGCGGCTGGTGTGGAACTTCAGTCGCACGTAGGTGATCTCGTAAGCTTTCCCTGCAGTGGGGGGACACAGACCCATTTAACAGACGGGAAGGGACAGTCAGAAACCTAGTCCAGGGACAGCAGGCCGGCTGTGCTGCACAAACTATCTAGGATCGTTAGAGGCTGTCTGGAGCACTGTGCTGGGAGTGCCACCATCGATTAGTGATGCCTGTCAGGGGCACCGTAAAGGACAATGTGGACACATCTTCTGGGTATTTGCCATCCCTGATTTGGGCCAACTGGCCTCCCTGCGTGGAAACCTGCCCGCAGCACCCCTGACAGGCAGCCATCTCTTTGCTCAAGTATCTCCAGCCACGCGATACTGCCATACCCCGAAGAAGACTGCTCTACCGTTGGAAAGTTATTGCTTTCGCTACACCCCACCAAAGCCAACCCTTCCACCTGTGACTTTGGCCTCACTCCCTCCCAGTGACTTCAGACCACTGGTGTCTGGAGACAGCCCTGTTCCAAGCCCCCCGATCCTAACACAATCCTCCCTGGACCCCTCTATTCCTTACACGTCCATCTAACTTCACTTCTGACCTAAACTTATCTGCCCACCCCACAGCCTCATCCCCCAGGGTTACCTCAGGCCACTGTCATTCAGCTTCTCTGGGCCACTGATGCTCCTTGTTGCCTTGGATGTCCCTCCCCCGGAGTCTCATACAATGGACTAGTATTTATTTGGCAATAAAAAAGAATGAGGTACAGACGCTCCTTGATTTTCACCAAGTTACGTCCGGAAAAACTCACGGTAAGTTGAAAATATTGTAAATCAAAAACGCATTGACTACATCTCACCTACCTAACCACCCCAGCTCGGCCCGGCCGATCCGAACCCGCCCAGAGCTCTGACATCAGCCTGCAGCTTGACCACGACCTTGAGTGTCATGTCAAGAGTCACTGTCTTCCCGTCTTCCCACTAGAAGCAGGAGACACAGCTGGGCGTTTGGTAGATGGGGTTCTGTGCCAAACCACAAAATGCAACATCCAAAACCGCTGGTGACACAGCCACCGCGGAGTATCGGACATTTGCGGCGCTGCCCTGTGCTGCCCAGCCTCGAGAGTGTCCTACCGCACGTCGCTAGCCCGGGGACCAGCACAAAATTCAAAATTCAAGGTGGGGCTTCTACTAAAGCCTGTATTGCTTTCCCACCATCCTAAAGTAGACAAATCGCAAGTCAGTCCATCGAGAGTCAGGGACCGTCTGCACTGCCAGCACGCTGCTGCACGCTGCCCCTCGAAAACATTCTGGTAAATGAAAGAAGCTGATCACAAAGGACTGCATTTTCTATGAGTCCACTGATATTAAATCTCCCGAATAGGCAAATCTGTAAAGACCGGAAGTAGATTAGTTGTCAAGTAATGGGGGTGGCGGGGGGGGGGAGCCTGGGAAGTGACTCCTAGCGGGCACAGGGTTTCTTTGGGGGGGTGATGAAATATTCTTGTTAGGATTTTATTTATTTATTTTTAGTGAGAGGGGAAAGGAGGGAGAGAGAGGGAGAGAAGCATCAACCAGTTGCCTCTCTCACAACCCTCAATGGGGGACCTGGCCCGCAACCCAGGCATGTGCCCTGACCGGGCCTTGAACCGGCAACCTTTTGGTCTGCAGGCCGGTGCTCGATCCACTGAGCCACACCAGCCAGGGTGATGGAATGTTCTCAAACGGACGATGGCGATGGGTATACAACCCTGCAAATATACTAAGAACCTTTGAATTGAGCACTTTGGGTGAATTACATGGTGAATTAATTATATCTCCATAAAGCTGTTATATATATTTTCATTAATTGGACCTCACATCCATTAGAATGGTCATAATTTTTTTTTAAATGGTAATAACAAGCGTTGGTGAGCATGTGGGGAAATTGGAACCCCATGCACTGTTGGTGGAAATGTAAAATGCGCAAAGAAAAACTTTGGTAGTTTCTCAAAAAGTTTAAAATGGAATCACCACACGATCCAGCAATTCCACTTTGGGGGCCATGTCCAGAAGAACTGAAGGCGGGGTGTCGAAGATCTATTGGCACCCCCCCCCAACCATAGCAGCATTGTTCACATTAACCAAAAGACAGACAGAGCCCAAGTGTCCATCCACAGGTGATGGACAAACAAAATGTGGTCCAGCCGCACCCTGGCCTATTTCTTTCTCGGCCTTCAAAAGCAAGGAAATTCTGACCCCTGCTGCAAATATGAATGGACCCTGGGGAATAAGCCAGTCACCGCAAGTCAAATACTGCCTGATCCCATGTATCTGAGGTCCCTGGAGGGGTCATACCCACAGACACAGACTGCAGAATGCCGTCTGCCAGGACCTGGGGGCGGGGCTGGGATTCAGTGTTTCATGGGGGCACTTTCAGTTTGGGAAAATGACAAGGTTCTGAAGACAGAGGGTGGCGACGGTCACACCACAGTGTGAATGTGCTGAAGGGCACGGAACTGGGCACCTCAGATGGTTAAGATGGCAGATTTCACGGCGTGCATATTTTACCTCAATGGAAAGAGCTTGAACACGTACAGGGTCCAGCAGAAGGAAGCCTGCTTAAGTGTGGTTGGGAGGGTCATGATTTGGGTGTAATAATGTGTAGTTTTAATGTGAACATTTCACCTGAAATGTCACACGGTGTGCTTGAGTGCGGTGTCGTCATGTGACAGGATGACATGCTTACGATTTTATAATAAAAGACTCAGTGACAAGCAGGGGCGTTATTTATGCCAGGCCCTACCGTACGTGGTAGGGTGTAAACTCGGGACGATCGGAGCCCCGGACACAGCTGAACGCTGGTCTGTGACACGGAGGAAAGCGAAGTCAAAATGTGGAATGAAAAAAAAGGCACCGCATCCACCATTCAGCATCACCGAATTGCACCGAAACATCTCTAAAGAAAAAAAGATCTCGAAAAAAATGGGCGAAAAAGAAAGACACCGACCAAAACGTGTGACTGTCCTCGGGGCAGAGTGCCTTCTTCCCTGTTTCGTTGTTCCTCATTCTCCCAATTTTCTCCCACGAAGCTTGTTTCAATTTAAAAACTGGAGAAAACACATTAAAAAATTTTTTTTTTGTTTTTAAGCAACCGCCTTACCATCTTCTCTTTTAAGATGTTTTTGCAAAGTTCTGAAGCAGCCCAGCTTGGCACTGTAACCCCAAGTCCCTCAAAAGAAAGCCTGGGTGGCTGACGAGTGAGTGCCGGGGACAGCCCGGTGGCTGCTTCTGTTCCCAGAAGGCTTCAAGCCTGGGGACCAGGCGGGGACTTAGCCCAGATGCGTGCACACAGAAGGATGCTGCGGAGGCGGGTCCCGGTCCGCCAGACTCCTGGGTAAACACCGAACAGCCAGCCGCCTCGCCTGGGGTCTGGAGGGGAGCTGGCAGCCTCTTAAAAGGTAGCTGGCGGGCAGAAGCGTGATGGGAAAAAGTCGGTCACAGGGATCCCATGGAAACGATGAACGTGGGGCACTGCTTTTCCTCCTCCTTGCTGAACCAGGAGGTGAGAGAAGGTGCTGGAACATCACAGAGACTCGGCAGGAACTTGTTGTTACAAGAGTTAATTAGGAGAGCCAGGAAAGAGACTTAATCCCCACTTTGCGATGAAAAGGTTTCTGTCGAAGGTGCCCTGAAGGCTGGGGAAGGGAGCCCTGCCCCCGCTCCCTGGTCTCCTACACAGGAACAAGAATTAAATTCGCAGTTTCTACTTGGACCCTTGCGAGCCCCAGCGGCTTCAGGGTGGTGTGGGGACAGTTGTGCCCCAGCGGGAAAGCTGGACCAGAACACCGTCCCCAACTACAAACTGCGGCTGCACTGCTTGGTAGCGCCGGGGTCTTACCGCCCAGCTGACCAGCATGCTGTTCCCTCTGCTCCTCACCTGGGGGCTCCCACACACCCCTGCTCATCCCACTGGTTTAGTGGGCAAACCACGCGCCCCAGCCTCAGCCCCGTGCGGAACGCCCTTCTCCCACTTTCCTGGGCTGATGGCCACTCATCCTTGAAGCCGTGGGTCTGGGTGCCTCACTGGGCTCCCCCAGCCACCCTGGGCTTCCTCACCCTGTTGTGTAAACACCTGCCCATCTCTGCCACTGGACTCTGACCCCCTTGCAACAAGGGCTGTGAATCCCTCCCACTGAGCACAGCGCCTGGCGCATAGTAGGTGCTCACTAAATGCCTGCTGAGTGAGTGAGGAAAGACAGAGCATGTCGTGTACTTTCCAGTTTATAATCCGGTGAGCACAATGAGACAGGCAGGCCAACAACAGGGCCGACACTGTCACAATGCGTCCGCAAGTCCTGACCCCAAACAGTACTTACACACCCGAGCACCTACTATGCGCCAGGCACCTTGCTCAGTGCTTCATACACACTGTTTCTCGAGACATCGCCAAACAGTTCCATCACGGTGCTCATTTTACTAACGAGGGACTTGCCCAGTGTCACGCAGAAGGCAGCTGAGGCCACTTGACCGCAGGCCCGTCTGGCCCCAAAGTCGCCGCCTGGAACCAGGCTCCCCTCCGGTCAGGGCTCAGGCAGAAGGGGCTGCCCAGGGAGGCTGCCGCTGAGCCAGCACCTTGAGTGCTAAGCCATGTCCTCTCCAACCAGCTGGGACATGCAGCCCATCAGGAATGACAGCAGGGCAGCCATAAAACCAGGCCGGCCCACATCCGGCACGGCAGAGCAGAGTGAGCTCAGAACAGAACGGAGAGGCTTATTTTGGGAAAAGGGAAACAAAACAAAGCCCTTTAATTGGAGCCATCTGGGGAGCAATGGACCAGGGGCGGGGCTGGAGGGGGCAGGGTGGGAAGCTGAGCCCGAGTGCGAGGGTGGAGGGGGAGGCTGCCCTGCCCGCTTCGGGCATTAGGACCGGGCGTCGAGAGCCACTCCAGGCCCTCAGCTCTGTCCCACCTCAGCTCCTGGCAACTCCGGTGCTGGGGAGTCCCCATGACCGAGATGCCGGCCACCGTTAAGAGCCAAGCTGGAGCAGGGCTGGCCCATCACAGTGTCTCATCTTTGGGCCAAGAGTCTGAACTCCAGGACCAAGCCTGTCAAGCCTATTGTCTGACTGGAGAGAGTGAACAGGTTTCATCAGATTGATTAGTGCCTGGGGTTTCGTGTTAAGGAGGATTCTGAGGTCCAGTCTGAACTGAGACATGGCTGCAACGCTGTGGTTTGTAACCCAGCTCCACCACTGACTGGCTCTGTGGCCTTGGCCAAAAAAGCTACTCTCCTCCCCCATTAACTGGGTGAGTGACTTGAGTGGAGTGACTCAGTTTCCCCATTCACACAAAACGCATTAACAACAACAGGGTTTAATGAGTGAATGCCTGCAAGCATTTAGAACAGCCCCAGGCAGGTGGCCTGCACACGGCTGAATGTTAGCTGTGACCCCACTCACCGGCCAGACCAACATTTATGGGGCCCCATGGCATGGGGGGCCTGTGCTAGGCGCTGGGTCCAGCCGTGAAAACAGGCATTCCTTCGGAGCACGGCCGACACACCAACGCACACAAACCGGAACCACAATGCAGCACAGTCCGGATGGGGAGGGACATGGACACAGACATGGACACGGGGACTGGCGAGGGGCTGGGAGAATGCCCAACCCTGAGGGTCAGGGGCTTCCTGGAGGAGGGCGCCTCTAAACTGAGTGGGGCAGACAGCTGCGTCACCAGGCCCTGGTGCAGGGACGGGCCCGTGGCAGGAGCCCCACTGTTCTGTTTGTGAACGGGATACAGGTTAAGGCAGAAGGCAGGAAGAGAGTCTCAACAAGTCAGATGCAGCCACATAGGCAAAGACCAGGAGGAGAGAGGGACCACCATGGCTCCTTCACAGCCCTGCCGAAGGGCAGCTGGTGGCAGCCGGGTGGGAGGTGGGTAAGGGGCGATCGGAGGCTGCCAGCATCCTTCCTGGGCTTTGGGACTTCCCCCTTCTGCCACTCCTGGGTCAGTCCTGGGAAGCCCAGGAGAGGTGAGGTGGCCAGGGCCGGCAGTGGGGCCCAGGGGTCAAGGCCAGGCTGCTTCTGTGGGTGGAAGCTAGTCAGGATCACTGCCTTGACCCCTGGACCTGCCTGCGGCCCAGCATTCCAGCCAGAACCCCCAGGGAGCAGGAAGGAGGGCTTGGCCCCCCGGCGCTGGCCCCAGCCAACACAAACAGGGCTGCCTGCTCAACAGAAAGATGTGGTGGAGCCGAAGCTAGGGAGGCTTTGGGCTCCTCAGGGGCCAGCAGGGCCCTCCTGCTGTCCACTGCGGCCCAGGCCAGGTGCCCTTGTCTCCTCGTCCCATACTCTCCATCCGCCTGGACTGTGCAGGTCTCAGGATGCGGGGTACAGCCTCCTGGCTCCCTGGTGCTGTCCCTTGACCTGAAATGTCCTACATTCTCATGTCCCCTCCTGCCACCCTTCAGATCTCAGTGAGGTCCCTGCACCCTGAGCATGTTCCCAGTCTCAGTCCTGGGCCCAGCCCAACCTCTGCAGGGCCGGACCCGCAGTCTGTGCTCAGGCAGTGGGGGCTGGGCTGGAGGGCAGGCAGGAGCCCACCTCTTCCCCCTGCAACTCCCCCTTCTCTCAGGGGTTCAGAACTCATCTGCTGAGAAACCAGAGACTCGAGGGCCTGTCTGTCACTCCAGGAGGTCCTCAGGGATCCAAGAAAGTGGACACACAGACACCCCTCTTCCCCAGCCTAATGCAAAGCCTGGACCTGCCTCGCTGGCATCTGGCATCAGCCCGTGATGGGTATCATTCCCAGGAGCAGCGCAGTTAGGGGAGGGTCCTGGGGTCTGTTATGTATGGCCACGGTGACCCTGGGCAACGGATCTCATTCTGGGAGCCTCAGTTTGCCTGTCTATAAGAGAACACATCGTGCGGACTCGGCGGGGTTCTTAGCCCCTGTGTGTTGAAAGCCCCCCCGATTCATGTCTGTTACCCACGATGGCCATCCACCCCCCAAGCTCCACACCCGCCACCAGGCCCCAGCCCCCCTCTCCTTGGCCTTCAGTGAATGGCTGGGAGCCGCCAGACCCCGCTGCTGCCTTTCATCCCAGACGGGAAGGCTCAGCTTGGCAACTCGGGATCTGGAACAGATGTCTGTGAGCTCGCGGGGGGCTGGGAAAGCAGCGACCTCTACCAGGGAACTGACGGACTGCGGCCCCTGCCCTGCCTGTCCCCCCCTTCCCCCGCGGAGACCCTGGTCCAGCGGCCACCCACGCTCCCCTGCACCGGCAGAGCTGTCAAGGAGAGGGGGCGGGGCCAGCGGAGGTGGCCTGAGGACCAGGAGCAGAGGCTCCCGCCCACTTCGCCTGACCACAGGGCCTCTGCTGGGAATATGGTGACAACCCCAGACCTCTTCCTCCCCCGATGTCACGCAATCCATGGCTTGTCGTGGAGCGAATCAAAGTCCAGTGGAGCCAAACATGGGCCAACTTGGAGAGTATTGCTCAATCCCTTCAGAGGGGACACCCCCCAGGGGAACCTCAGCCCCCAGCTGCTGCTCTCAGCAGAGTGACATTGGTCACACACAAGGACTGTCACAGCTCTGGTGAGCACTCGCCTTCCTCGCCCCCACCCCAACTCATGGAGCCAGCACTCCCGTCCAGGAGATGGCCACTCTTATCCCCGCTTTACAGGGAGGACACCAAAGTATGTGAGCGGATGGCAGTGTGCTCCCCCACTTCCCCACCCCAAGTGGCCGTGCAGGGCCTGAGCCCAAAGCGCCATTCTGTGGTTTGTTCCCTGTTCTGTCTCCCAGAGCCCTGGGCTGGGCCCACAAGCACAGGACGGAGGAGACAGCATTGTCATTCATTCATTCATTCATTCATTCATTCATTCTTTCATTCACCGTACAAACTGTTGTGGAGCCCTCCTACACGCCTGATGCTGTGCACACAGTGGAAGAACACTGGATACACCCGTGTGTGTGTAAGTGTCTACACGCATGCTCGAATGTGAGTGTGTGTCAGTGCAGGGGTCCCAGCCTTAGGTTCCATGGTCAGAAATGGATGGCACCCACCGTGCTGTAAGCAGCCTAGGCAGAGTTCAAGGAGGCCACACAGAGGAAGCACAGGGCCGGGCACACAACCAGCGCTGGGCGAATGGGAACTGCCCGAAAGTGCAGACACTTCCCCACCCGCCCACCTGGCTGATGCCTGGGCCGAGCCGCCTGTGGCCCCTGGATTCCATGACACGTGTAACACATCAGCCAAACCCACACCCTTTGTCATGGGACAGGCTGTCTCCTCCACAACCCCCACCCTGTCCCAGATTCCTTCCCCTGAGGCCTTGGGGTCCTGCCAGCCCCATCCAGCCTTCCTCCCCCACTGGTTTCCTGTCGCCTGCTGGGTAGAGACTATGCCCCATCTAGAAGTTCCACCTCGAGGTCCTGACAGACAGGCCAAGGGAAGGTGACAAGGCCCAGGGACCTGAGCTTCTTGGGGCAGCAACCAGCACTGGAAGGCTCGCTGAGGGGGCCCAGTGCCCCTCACCCACTTGAATGTCATTTCCCCACACTCCCCAAAGCACTGTCCCCCAGAGCTGGGAAGGGCCCCCTCCAGTGACAGAGCTCACGTCAAGGACTTTTTGCTCTGATTTTGGACACACTGCACACAGATGTTCATATTCAGACTGCCATTTAGCAGCTGTGTGCCGCTGGGTGAAACTCTTAACCTCTCTGAGCCTCAACGTTCTCGTTGGAAAAATGGGGATGCAGTCCCATAACCCCTTTTCCAAACTGCTTGGCTCCAGATGTGCTTTGCAATCCCACACTTTTCAGAGTTAGAGAGGTGGCCCGGGCCTCACACCACGGACTGTTCACACGCCAGCGGGGCCTGGGGCCACAGGCTGCACTCAGGTGGGATTTCAGCAGCAAACTGTGTGAATATTCACTCTAAGTGGGATAGACGAGGTCTGTAAATAGCTTCGGGTCACATTTAGGAGCCAAAGTAAGTTATAAAATACTTAAGAGTTTTCAAAGTTTAGGGAGATGTAGAGATAAGAGAGTGGGGCCTGGCTGAAAGCCCCCACCCTGAAGAGCCTACGGAGGATGCACAGGGCAGAGCTCAGCTCAGTGCCAGGCACCTCTAGGGGCTCCAGGGGCACCTGGATTGGGTTGGACTTGGAGGGGGGAAGGGGCACTCCCAATCCCACAGTGGGGGAGGCCCCCGGAGCAAAGGGCTGGGTCCTTCTAGACTCTGGATTCTGGTTCCCAGGGATCCAAGCCCCCTGCACCTTGGTGTGGCGTTGGGTGGAGGGGGCACAGGCAGAGCACAGAAGCCATGCTGGCCAGCTGGCTTCCAACAGCAGCATGAAGCAGGCTCCTGCCAGGAGGACCAAACCTGCCTGGGGGCGGGGGTGGGGTGGGGGGTGGCAGCAGAATGCCTTGGCTCATACCCCAAGACCACACCCAGGGACCACACACAGCCTTGGGGATGCACTGAGGCTCGAAGTGGACCAGGTGACCCAAGATTAGGTTCCTGCCTTAGAGGAAGGGCAGACTGGTTCATCCCCTGGGAGGTTGCCTCCCTTCCCACCCACAACAGCCATTACAGGGCATGGTCTTTGTATCCAGATCCACACTCTGTCAAGGGCTCGCTGGAGGCTTCCTGCCCCTTCAGCTCAAGGGGCACCCATCCGTCTAACCTGTCAGCCACTGGGGGCACAGATTCCATTCCTGAGCCCCCATATCTGGGTTCTACAGCCAACCCAAGGTACACACGATGGGGTGGGGACAGAGGACAAGATGGTGGTGGTGCCTGGAGCTCGCGGCTTACCCAGGCGGAGAGTGATGTTGACCGAGGTGGGGTACTGCACGCCGAAGGCCATGGACGGGCTCTGCCACCAGGTACTGTCATCCTGGCTGTGGAAATCGGTGAGGTACGAGGCATTGTGGTGGCGCAGGGGGTCCGCGGCGTCGCAGCGTTGGCACTGCGCCCCGACGCCCCCCAGCGCGCCCACGTGAGGGCAGAAGTCCTCGGGTGGGTGGCCGCACGTGTGTGAAGCCTCGGCGAGCCGGCCGAAAGCTGCGTTCTCAAACACCGGCAGGCAGCGCTGCGCGCGTCCCGCGCCGTCGTAACACGCACCCATGCCCGCGCCGGCTGCCCGCGGCATCGCGAGCGCCAGAACCAGCAGGAGCGCGTCCGCCGCCATGGTCAAAGGCACCAACGCCCCGAGCTCCAGGCTGTGCGCGCCTGACTCTCCAGCCAAGCTCGGCTCTGGTGGGCGCGGACGGCGCCGTGGGGCGCCAGGGCGGGGCCCAAGGCCCGGTTGGGAGGGAGGGCGGGAGGGACCGATGGCAGAGCAACCCCACCGCCCTACCGCGCCGTCCCTTGGCGCTGACCCCACCTGGCGGCCGCGCCTGGGAGTGCCTGGCTTTGGAGCTGCCCGAGGGGCCTTACCCTGGCTCTGGTGGGGTTCCGTAGCCTTGGAGCCTCAGGGTCCTGTCTGTAAAACGGGGTTGGTCCTGATACAGCTTCATTCCCGCCATTGTGAGGTTTCAATGGCTGCTCCTTAAAAGGAACCTGCTCACCTGTCCCTTTTAAGTCTTGAAATTACAGGGCACAATAGGGTCTTTCCCTGCACACCCCTTTCTAGCAGTGCCGCGGGTTGGTTCTTCGCATCGCCACAGCTCCTTTAACTCTGAGAAGTGCATCTGCTTCCGGTCCCTCTCTGCCCTCAAAGCAAAGAAACTCTAACCTGATATTTGTGACAGCAGGTCCCTGGTCTCAACACAAATGTCACTGAGAGGCCTTGGCTGCACCCTCCCCAGTAGATTTCTCTTTTTACTCTCCCTTCATTCAAGTTAGTAAATCAAAGGAGAAAAGCCATGTGTTCTTCTGAAAAGACGCTAGAGAAAACACTAGATAAAGTTTAGCACAGACTCCGTGAGCAGGCTGATAGGATGTAGCGGAAGGTGGTACATGGAAGTATTGGGGTACAGGGAGAGTGGGGTACAGGGAGGGTGGGGTGGCTGGCTCTGCCTGGAGTTGGCAGGTGCTTCTCAGAAAGAGGTGACAGGTAAATGGAGCCATCAGGGAGGAGTGGGGGAAAGGGGATCTCCAGCAGGAGGCACAGCATGTGCAAAGGCCCGGAGGTGGGGATGGGCAGGGCAAGTCCGCAAGTGTTTGCAGCTCTGGATGGGGAGTGGGCCCTGGGGGTGCTGCTGGAGCAGGGTGCAGAGGCCAGGTGATGGGGGGTGCTGGGCACTGTGGCAACAAGCTGGGGCTTTGTCCTACAGGGGTCTGTGGGAGCTGAGGGATGTGAGTTCGTGGTGGGGCAGGGACCTCGTGTGCCTCGCCCTGGTGTCCTTAGGGCTCCAACAGAGCGTAGCTCAGGGATGATTTGGGGAACGAACAGGAACAACCAGGAACAACATGTCTGATCTAATAGGGGCTGGGCCGAGATGATGGCCCCTTCACGAGGCACCAATAGGGCACTCGCGACCTTGCCAGGCTCCTGGCAGCAGCACCCCAGGGGACCATCCTGCCTCTGCTGGCCACCTTACTTGGGATCTGCTGGGGGTCTCCTGCCAGGTTTCCCTGAGCCTGAGGTATTTCCACCTTCTCCCAGCACCACCCCTCCAGCTGTACGTGTTTGCCCAGGATCTACCACCAGGTGGCGACATCGGCCTCACTCCGGACTGGCCCTACTGCCCCTGCGCCTGCAGGGCCACTTTGGCCATCCCTGCACAGCCCATGCCCCTGAAACCAGAAGAGCCATCGGGTCCAGGGCCCTGGCTGTACAAACGGGGAAACCGAGGCCCAGACAGAACACATCCACAGCCGGACATGACCAGGTCCCTCTCATCCCTGAGGTCCGCTCCTCCCAGGAAGGGAGTCAGGGAGAGGCTGGGGTCCACAAAGTCCCAGGATAACCCCCGAATCTGCATGACAAAGGGCAATAAACACCTCTGTGACTGCAGGAATGAGCCAGGAGAACGGCAAGTCACCATTTGGGACACTGGGCAGTAGGGTGCATGCTGCTCTCTCCATCAAGAGAGGGCTCTGAGTGTGACCTCCCAGCAGGACTCACCATGACCCTGCTGCACACATAGGACCTGCAACCCACGTCTTTGCAGAGGCACCGAAGCCGTGGGCCACATGGCCTGTTTCCCTGTAACTTTGAAGCCGGATGCCACAACCTGCCCATCGTCCTAGCTCACTGTCCTCATGGTGCCAGGGAGCCCAGGGAGGCTCTGGAGCAGCAGGGCCCATGTCAGATTCCTCCAGGAAGATGTGTGGGGTGGAATCCAGGAGACCAGCCTGGAGGTGGTGTGGGAGGAGGGGCCAGTGTGTGTGTGTGTGTGTGTGTGTGGCTGATGGGGGAACTAGCCTGCACTGGGGACTGGGAATTCCCTGCAGAGGCGCGGGCCCCCAGCTTGGGGCTGCAAGCAAGGGTGGCACACTCCGTTCCCTACAGTCCGCCTACCAAGGGTTAAAGCCTTCTAGGAGAAGAGAGCAGGGAGAAAAACCCTGCTCTGATTGTTTAGTGAACGCTAATTAAGGAGACAGAAGATAGCGGATTTTTTCAAGACAGAGATGAAAGGCCTGCTAATTAAATCTGGGGAGATGGGGCCAGGGCCCTGCTGATCCCTCCTGACAGCTCCACTGTCTCCTTGTCTCCTCGGAGCCCCAGGTTTCAGGCACCAGCACAGGGGGAAAGAAGCCCCAACCCTGGGCCTTGGGGCTCTGCCCTGGAGGCCTGGGAAGGAGCCTCAGCCAGGGGCCCGGACTCCCTCTGGCGCCTTGGGGGCCCTGCCCCTCTGGGACGCCTCGTTGTCCCCACCTGGACAGCAAGCGCAGCGGTCTCGGTGCTCTCTCACAGCGCTGCCTGGCTCCAAGGCTCTGTAAGTTTGCATGCCTGGGCCTCAGTCTTCCCTTTTGTCAAGTGGGGAGACTCCACCTGCTCCACAGGCAGGAGGAGCAGAAAATCAGGGCAGGGGTCTCCCAAGGCCGTGTGGCCAACCAACAGTGGAAAAGGGGATTTAGCGACTGGCTACACATGGCCCCCAGCCCCTGCTGCCGGGCCCAAGCCCCGCTGTGTGCCTGGTGAGGGCCCTGTGGGGACGCCATCCTGAGCCTCTGAGCGAGGACAACGTGGCCGTCACAGAGGCTTCCTGGGGGTCAGGCCTGGGCTGGGTGACCACCTGCACAGGTAAGTGAGGCCAGGAAAACTGAGGCTCGGCCAGAGGCAGGCTCTTGCCCAAGACCACCCTGCTGGTTAGCAACAGAGCCTGGATTCAAATCCCACTGTGCCCAGCTCCAAGCCTGCTCTCACCTCCTCCTGTGGGGTGCACTTGCTCGGGCCTGCCCTGTGCTGGCACTGGGGGGAGGGAGGGCGGGCACGGCGCAGGCAGTGGGTCTGCACCCTCACAGGGCTTCCCAGAGACTGAGGGAGACAGACAGGGACCCAGGAGACAAACTGATGAATCAGGCCGTGACAGGTCATGGCAAGAGCTGCAAAGGAAATAGATGACTTTGGGCAATCAGGGGAGGCTTCTCAGAGAAGGTGGGGACCTGCAAGATGGCATGGGAGGCACACTGGCTCAGAGGGAGGGCGCACGCTGATGGGAGCCGACAGGGGGCTCCATGGCTGTCACCCTCACAGAGCGTCTCTCCTTAGAGTTAACAAGTTCAGACAGACCAAGGGACAAGGCTTGGAGGCTTGCCAACGTTCAGTCCAGCAACTGTCCCAGCCCTGCTGCTGGGCTGTGCCCAGGACGAGTCAGCCCGGGGGGACCCTTGAATAGAGGTGGCCTGGTAGATAAAGAACGCCCCCAGTCTGGATGGTGCAGGGGCCAGAGGCGGGGCTGCGAAGGAGGTAGCTCTGGCTGTCCATCCTTCCCTCACTCACTGGCAGAGAGTGACTGAGCCTGTGGGACAGGCCTCAGGCTGGGCACAGGGCAGAGAATGAGGATGATGGTGAGACTGGCCCTGCACTTGGGGGCCCAGGTAATGACTGCATGGGGTGACCAGAGTAGGCCCCGGGGCTCTGAGAGGAAAGGGGAGGGGTCCAGCCTGTGGCCCAGTCTCTGGGCCCTGCTCCGTCCAGCCTCCACCTCCTCTAAACACCCAGCATCCCAGGCAGCAACCCTTGGGCCTGGCACTCCCCAAGGAAATGCCTATGGCCAGGTCCGCACAGACGTGCTGTCCACAGACGGGCCCAGCCAGGGACACCAGGGCCATGGAACCTCTCCTGGGGGTTGAATAAATGTCCCAGCTGCCCCCCACCCCAGACTAGGAGCCTCTGAAAGGTGGACAGAGAGGGGTCTGACTCATCCCCTGGGGCAGGCAGTAGAGTGGGGGTGCACAGGACGACTAGTGGATGAATAAGGGGTGAGGAATGAATGAAAAGTGTGTGGGAAATGAATGCACAATAAATAAATACAGGAGCAAGTCTGCCTGAACGACGATGAATGAGAGAATGAATGAACATAGAAATGAGAGCATGAAGGGGGAAGGTGAAGGAATGCATGCCGGGTTCCCTTCAGGGGTTCTCCCCCAGCAGCCTCCCCACCCCCCTCCTGAGCCCTCACTCCCCCAGCAGGAGGAGCTGCCTCACTGCCCCTCCCCATTTCTCCAACCACACCCACCGCCTCTCCCCTGGGCCACTCCCGTCCAGGCGCACCCAACCTCCTTCCCACACACAGCCAGTGCAGTCTGCCTCAGGGCCTTTGCATGTGCTGTTCCTGATGCCTGGAGCACTGTTCCCACAGATTTGGGCTTCCCTCCCTGCCCCAAAGTCCCCGAACAGACAGGCTGCACTGGATCTTCCTCCTGACCTTCCCTGACACCCAGGGTCGTTCCCCACCCCCTGCCCCGACCTTTGTCACACCTGACTTCTCATGTTTGCATGTCTGTGGTCTGTCTCCCCCATCAGACTGAGCTCCCACCTGAGGCTGGGGCCTGGCGTGGCCTCATTTACTACTGTGCTGCACCCCCCCTTCCTCAGGGATGAATGAATACAGACGCAGCACCCACAGGGCACAAAGCAGCAGAGCAGGGCACAGAGTCCCCCGGCAGAGTGACCGGCTGGACGCAGATGCTGGTTCTCCCAGCGGATCCGCTGCAGGGAAGCCGTCCTTAAACTAATTTCATTTCTGAGCTCTTTCTGCTGAGGACAATGGAACAGCGATCACAGGTCAGTGGCAGAGCCCAGCAAGGAGAAGGAAGGCTCGGAAAAGTGACAAGTGTGCCCTGGAGATTCTTCATCTGAATGCCAAGAGCACTTCTGGGACCGTGTGGTGACCCCCAGGCCTGAGTTAGAGCCTGTCTGGCCCTGGGGTCTGCCGCAACCCTGCTGGGGGGCCCATAGCCTTTGGGTAATAGCAGCTTCTTGGGCCTTAACTCTAAGACCCCAGAACTGCTGCCTCGCCAGCCTCCTCCAGACCCTCAGACACCCAGGCCCCCTCCGACCCTAGGATCTTTGCTCCTGCCGGTCCCTCTGCCTGAAATGTCCTTCTCACCAGGCTGACCCCTGCTCCTCCTCTGGGCCTCAGGATAACGTCACTTCCTCAGGAAGCCCTCCCTGATGCCCCGCCCCCCCAACTTCACGGCACTTCTGAGGCTTGTTATTAGTCCCATGTCCCTCTACACCACTAGACTGTCAGTCTCAGAGGACAAGGATCCTGTGGCTGCCTGCTCTGTCCCTGACATCCACCCAGGCAGGGGACACTCTAGGTGGTCCACAAACAGTGAAGAAATGAGGTTCTGAGGGACTATGAAAGCAGGTGGCAGGGAGGGAGAAATCTCTCAGCCAGGCTCAGGTTCCTGTGGGCGCTTGTCTGGGGTGCCGACTCTTCAAGGGGTGAAGGCCAAGGGCAGGGAAGGAGCCGGCAAGCCCAAGATGGGGATAACCTACAAGTGGGTGTGCCCCTCCCTCTTCACGTGGCTCCAGTTGGAAACATGAACTTTACAAATGTCAGGGAAAGGCAGAATGCTCAGCCTGGGACCCCGTGGAGCCGATTAGCATTCCAGTGCCCACGCTGATGGTGCGCTGTCTCGGCGGCAGGCGGGAAATTTATACTGCCCGCTGGGGCCCACACAAGGCCATGGCGGGAGCGCCTAGAACATAAAGCAGTAAGAGTGCCGCATCTGTGCCTCCCCCAGGAGGGTGTGGGGCACCGTGGGGGCGCCCGGAGGACAGGGAGGTGGTGGGAGACCGCCACAGGTGGGGTTGCCAGGGAACATGGTGACCCCTCTCTTGCCCCCACATTGGGACAGGCCCTATCTGACCACTTGGCTACAAAATCACCCCAATTTCTCCTGAAGGCAGTCCTACTGGGGAGAGGACATTAGCCCCATGCTACGGATGGGGAAACTAAGGCTCGGAGAAGCAAAGTAACCGGCCCAAAGGGACATGGCTGGGAGCAGCCAGGCAGGCTCTGAACCCAGTTCGTTCTGATTTTCTCAGCAGCCTCCTGGCCCTCCCCTCCCCACCCCACCCCGTTTCCCGGACAGACCACATTCAGGGTGTCCCAGTGCAGTCTCGGATCAGAATCCCCCCCCAACACACCCAGGAGCTCAGCATGGGCCATGGCACATCTCCACACGGGCTGCTTCCTCCATGGGAACCCCCTTCCCATCACACCGAGAGATCCGTCTGCCCCATAGCCAGCAGGGACACTAGTCTACCATGGAGCCAGTCTCCTGGGTCACCTCCGACAGAGCGCTGTGTCCTGGGGACAAGTTGGGGGCAGGCAGGCTTCCACTTGGGTCTGTGAGGGTGTGTGTGCGTGTGTGCATGTGCACATGTGTGCACACATGTCTACACGTGGTGTGTGTGTGTGTGTGTGGCAGAGCCCGGGCTGAGCTGAAGACCTGAGAGGTAAGGGATGGGGGTGGGCTGGGCACAGGCAGCCTGGGCTGAGCAGTGGGCAGCACAGCCGGGAGGTGACAGGGAGGGAGGCCCGTGCAGACCGAGGTAGGGCCGCAGGTCTGGCCTGGCCAGGGGCGTGCGGGACTCAGGGCTGGCTCCGGGATGGGGGGACACAGTCTGCGGGGCACTGTGGTGGGGTGGGGGGGCTCGAGGCCAGAGGTTGGCTTCTTGGTTACAGTCCCCAAGAGGCACAGGGAGGGGAGCTATGGGCCCCTCAAATCTGCATGAAGTGGGGGCCACAGAGTGGCTGGGGCGGCCAGGAGGCTGGGCCAGGCACCCCCACTGCTCCCTCCCCCTCACAGGCCGAGGCAGCGATGGGCTAGTGGCTCAACTCAGGGCACAGGAACTAGTTCCTAAAATTCTGCGGCATACCAAAAACTGTTATATTTTTTTGTGGATCTGACAAAAAAAATAGGTATGATTTGGATTGATTTACAAAAAAAAAAAAGTAATCACCTACCTTTTTGCTTCCATGTGACTTCTGAAAACAGTCAGGTGCCCGTACTTGTACATGAGCATGTCTGGTACCAAGAACTGACCAATCAGACGCAACCTTATGGTGGGACGTGACCAATAAGACGCAGCTCTGTTATATGGCCTGTGTACTTATGATGTGAGACGGGGCACGCGCACCGGGTGGGGACTGTTGGGCCACTGTTGTCACTGCTTATCTGACAGTCTAAGGGAAAAGCGGGCAGCACCCCGATGAAAGAGTCGAGGACTGTACGTTTTAGAAAGCCTCGCAACACACCGCCCGCTAGAAGAACATCGCTGGGCTAGGGTTTTGTCCCTCAGCAGGGGGTAGGGGCCTGGGACAGTTCCGGGGATCAGTGATGACCCCAGGCCCTGGGCGCTCCTGTCCTCCTAGAGCAGGACCTTGCCAAGGACAAAGACTCCATCTGCCAGTTCCCTCGGCCCCCCTGGCACAGCAAGTGCCCGGCCATCACTTGCGTGTATGGAGGGGAGGCCTAGCCCTGGGTCCCCAGCTCTGTGCAGGACTTCCCCCATATCTGAAGTCGCCATGGGTTAAAGGCTGCTTCCCCCACTCTCAGATGAGTACGTGAGTCTCAGGGTTGGGAGACTCACCCAGGCTCCCCGAGCTCAGGGGTGCCAGCACTTGGCTTTGAAGGCAAGGTTCGACTCCAGAGCAGAAGTGTGGCTTGGCCACTTGGCATGGGCTCCCCATGGGAGAGCTGGGCAGGGACACACGTCACAAGTCTGCCTTGTCTTCCACCTGCAGGAGAGTGGTGACACCTAGGCCTTGGGGTTCCTGCAAGTGAGTGGCAGAGGGGGCAGGCTCAGGTCCCAAGTTGAGATGCCATGGCCTGGTGGCAGGCAGAGGGCAGGCAGGGCAGCCTGCCAGTGGAGGCCCCTAAATAATGGAGAGTGACCAGCTCATCTGCTCCCTGTCCCAGCTGGGGGACCGGCTCAGGCTTCATAACATGTGATCGATGGGCCTAATATGGGACGAGAGACGGCGGGCTGGCAGCCCCAGCCTGGCCTGCCGGCTGCCATTTGCCCATATATTTATTTATTTATGCATTCTCCTCCATGGCAAAAGCCCAAAGACAATAAAAGAAATTGAATTGCATATCAGATGGGACATCAGAGGGAGATACGGCCATAAATCCCCTCGTATTTATTCCATAAATATCAGCACGTCCTGAATAGCCACTGCCTGTTATGAAGTTATAATCAGGAATCTGGCCCCACGGTACTTGCTGCCGGCCCCTCCCCCGTCAGACAAACAGGCTGGGTCCCCAGAAGAAATAACCGCTTCCTCAGGCCACCTGCCCCCACCGAGGTGGGCATCTGCTCACCCAGGCTGCCTCCACCGGAAGTACAGGGCGGGGTCCAGGGCTAAGGGGCTGGAGGTGACTGGCGTCCCAGGGTGCCAGGCTGCAGGCAGCGAGCCCAGAGAGGAAAGTAAGTCGCTCCAGCCCCCTGCACCCCCTTCCTACCTAATACACTAGCTCCTGGTTGGAGCACCTCATCCTCTCTCTCTGTCTCTCTCGCTGACAGTTTTTTTTCAAGATGTAATTTACATTCAGTGAAATGCACAAATAAGTACTTAGCTTGATGGAATTTTACATGCATGTATATGGACATGCATGGATCAGCACCACCAGGATCAAGGCAGAGAACACTTGACACGCCAGAAAGTCCCTTTAGGTTCTCTCCCTTGTCATGACCACCTCTCTGAGGGAAGTGGCCCTCCTGTCACCGTAGATCCCTTTGCAGGTTCTAGAACTTCCGAAAAATACAAGCACATAGTATGTAACTTCCGTGTCTGTTTTCTTGTTTGTGGGACAGCCACGTATATGAGAGCCATCCATGTCATCGTGAGTATTGGGGGCTCTTTCTTTTCACTGCTGTGCAGCGTTCTGCCGTGTGGGGACACCGCGCTTCGTTCATCCCGTGTCCTGTGGAGGGACATCTGGGCTGCTTCTAATAGGGGCTGTCGAGAACAAAGCTGCTGTGACCGTCCTTGTGCATGTCCTTTTGTGAATAGAAGCACCCGTTTTTCTTGAGTGCATGGCTGGGAGTGGCATCGCTGTGTCATAGGGCAGATGCGTGTTTAACTTTACCGGAAAAGTCCAAGCATGTCTTCAAATGCTTTGACAGAACCACTTTTCAAAACAGAGGTGAAGTTCATGTGAAAGTCACCATTTAAAAACGTGCGCTTCGGTGGCATCGTGGTGCCGCCGTCGCCCTGTCCTGGTCCGACGGCAGCTGTTCTGACAAAGCCTCATCGACCTTGATGTGACTGTAACACTGTCCCCTCCTTTTGTTTTTAACAAGTAAATGTCCCTGAGCTTCTTTCCCACTCCTACCCGTGGGTCTGGCTGTGTCCTGGAACTTTCCTGGTGTGGTGTTTTATAGGTGGTCAGAATGCCCCACCTTGGAGGCTGGCTGACGGGGGTCCCACCCAAGCTGAGCTCCCAGCACCCATGTGGCCCTCCCAGGGCCCCGAAGGAGAGACTTGGGGGAGGGGTGGTGGCTGGTTGGGCTAATGGCCTCCCATCCCACCTTGTTGGCCCCAGGTCCCCTAGATTGGGGACCGACCCAGTCAAACATCAGCTCGGCCATCCTGCAGCCTGCTCATCTCCTCCTGGCCGGGATCTGCCTCTTCAACCCACAGGAATCTTTCCTCTCCTTAGGCTAATATGCGGGGGAGTGGAGGGCAACCCAATTTATTTGGCAACAGATAAAGAGCTCCTCTGATTAAGAGGGGGGGGAGAACGTTTAAAGGAGGAAAAATACCTTGGGTAATGCCATCTCCCGCATCTTTATATTCTGAGATGGCTCATTCTGGACGCGGGCAGAGGCCTGATTTAATATCCTCATGGAAAGGGCTGCACCTGATCCAATTACCACGGGGACTTCGACATAGTCAGCAGCCCGGATGAGAGATTCAGAAGCACTCACCATGGGAGTAAACACAGAGACCGAATTACCCGAGTCCCCGGCGGGCAGTTGATCGGTTCAGGTCACCGAGAGGCTGGGGGGAAGGCCCTAGGGCTGCACCCCTGGTGTGGCTGGCCAGGGGCTCCCCACAGCGAGACGGCTATACATGCCCGTCCTCCCCCAGACCACCCTGGTCGAACCCCGTCCAGGCTGCCTCCTAAACAGTTCTCCATGTGCACACCTGGCTCCATCTGGAAGTTGCAGGGCTGGCCCAGGCTCCGCCCCCTCTCTGGCCTCCCTGTCTCTTCCTGCCGCACTTTTGTGACAGGTGGCTACAAACGTGAGTCTAACCACACATCTCCTCTGTCTCGTGACTCTTCGGTCGCCTCCAGCTGTTCTTTGGAGGAGGTTCAATGACAGGCATACTTCCCTGTGTGGCTGGTCCTGGCCCCTGACCCACTCACCCTCTCCAAGCCCAGCCCAGCCCAGGTTTCCCTGCTCTGGGCACTCCAAGCTCCTGCCCTTTGCCTGCAAAACAATGGCCTTTAGTATCAGTATCAGTATCAGTATCAGTATCAGTATCAGTACCACCAATGGCCTGTCCTGTCTGGTCCAAGTCCACCTCCCCGACTGGACCTGGGCCTCATGTATGTCACAATCTCTGCCTTGTGCTGGCTGTGTGGCCTTGGGCAAGGTTCTAGATGCCCAAGCCTCAGGTGACGGATGTGCACAACGGGACAAAGACGTCTACTTCTGAGAGGTGCTAGGGGCATCCGGGAAGATGCTGTGGGAGAGCATAGGCCCCACAGCCAGACTCTTCCGGGCCAAGTCCCCGTGCTGCGCCTCAGCTTTCTCGTCTGTGAAATGGGTCGTGGTGGCGGTTCCATGAGTTAGTATCGACGGCACCCCTGGTGCATAACGAGCACCACAGCTGTGCTGGCTTTCTGGTACCTGGATGTCGCTGGAGCATGACAATCCCCCCACCCTTGATTGGGAAAGGCTTGGGCAGCCCCCACCATTAGAGACCTTGATCAAAGGTGAAGGGTGGGATCAACAACCCAAGGGTTTCCCCCGAAGCCAGACCTCGGCCTGCCAACCACAAATGAGTGACTACAGCCGAGTCTGTCACCTCCGGAGCTCACCCCTTGGGAAGGGACATGGCAGGCAGGGTACCCGGAAGGATAAGTTTTGAATGGAGGCAGGAATGTACCCTTGTGAGTAGATCACTTCCCTGGGCTGGCTTTTGGGCACGGAAGATGGCTCAATGACTTTAATTTTAAACATTAACATTTCATTCATGAACGTTACATATTCAAAAATGCCGTTCTTTCTTGAGCTTTGCGTTCACTTCCCGTAGCTCGCGGCCCTATTTCTGCTCACACGTTTATAAATTTAGCCCAGCTGAGCGCTTTAAGGGACACTGGATTGCTGTTCGGTCCCATTTCCAAAACTGGTTAATCGGGCTCCTTTAAACATTTTCAACTGTATAAACAAATGGAATATGTGCAGCTTTCTTTTTAAGGATTCAGTGGTCTGACCGTGAGGCCGGCCTCTCTACAGATTCAAGCTCATTATTTGCACGTCTCCAACTGAACGAGCTTGGGAAGGCGCTGAGCTCCAGCACTGAATACAAACTTCTTAAGGGTGCACCCTCCTACCCCAAGTCTTAATCGAGGGCTCGATTTCCTAGTTGAAATTCGAGTCACGAGGCTGGGCTACTCCTTTAATCAGCAAAATTCTCTGAACTTTACAAATGCGTCAACCCACACACGCGCACACGCTGAAGACAGAGATATTAAGATTACTGTTTTGATTCTCTTGGATGTGTCTATTCTTGATTCTAAACTTTCTTGGGGCTGGAAGATGCTAACCTAGCACAAAAACGATCGTTGCCGTGCCCAGAGACCTGGGGGTTACCTTTGCAGCTGACTGAATGTCTTAAAGGGACAGCACAGCCTGCCTGGGGCACCCGCATTCCTACGGGCCACCTCATGGGGCGTTCAGCCCTGCAGCTGTGGACTTCTGGGGTGGGGGGGCTCCCGGCTAGCCAGGCTGCATTCCCCCACCCCTCATTCTCATCTCTGCTAACACCAGCCTGACGCCCCCACTCCCCTCCCCCAACCCCCAGGTGATGGGACTCCGCTAACTCGTTTACTGAGGATTCATTCTGTCCTCAACGCTTCATTTTCCTCCTGAGTCAGGGCTGCCAGCATCGAGGACACTTAATGACAGGTGATTGGATTCTGCATGTCTCCCAGGGCTTTTGTCACAGCTCTGAGGTCACCCCAAGGGTGGGAGGGGGTAGAAAAGCATGACTGCCACCAGGGAGAGCCCTGGAGGAGGGGGAGTAATGAGGGCCACGGCCTCTCTGAGGGCCACAGGGTGACAGGGATGCTCCAGTCCCCCCCACGATTGCCAGGCGCAGGCCCTGCACCTGCTGCTGCCGGAAGCCACCCCAAGGTGGGCCGCTCAGGCCGGCAGGGGACCTTGGGCTTGGAGGCCCACAGCCAGGAAGTCAACCCCGCCGCCTCGCCCTCCCTGCCCAGCGCTGTTGGGCAGTTGCTCAGCCTCAGAGCCTCACACGCCAAACCGGACGCTCCCTCCTGGGCAGCATGGCTGTGAGCACTGGGCAGGGCCTGGTGGCTCTGCCCAAATGTCAGTCCCCTTCCCCGCCAGCTCCCTCCTGAGCTCCGCCCCCAGGAGGCCAGGGAGGGGCATTCGTGTAGGCACCTTCACCACTGGGCACTGCCTGGATGCCAGGCTCACAGGAGGGGCTGTCCTCAGGGGGTTCGCACCCTCGTTTTGAGAGCTCAACAAGCCCACGAGGTGGTGATTACCATCCGGTCACTCCTGGGCTCAGAGAGGCTGAACAACTTGCCCAAATTTGCACAGCCCAGAAGAGGGGGAACCACGCTCGCCTGATTCCTCAGCCCCTCCTCCTTGTCCCTGCGTTCACCTTCCCCAGGCCCTGGGCCCCATTCTGGTGGCGTGGCGGCCTGACAAGGCAGCTGGCAGTGAGGAGGTAGCCATGACTGAGCGTTCTCCACTGCGGAGAGGATTCCGCTGCTTCTGCTCATCGCCCCCTCCTCAATTATCTTGCCACTGGGACCCAAGAGAACCCATCCTCCGTAAAGGCAGCATCTCTCAGACAGATGAATGCACAGCCTGCAACCTGGGCTGACAGCCCCATGCAGGGCTGCCTGGCAGTCCCTCTGACCCAGGGCCTGTCCTGGGGAGACCCCATGGAGGGTGGGGGCTGTGGGGAGGTAGCCGTGGTGGGGGCACTCCCTCCAGCCTCTCCTTTCTTTCCGCCAGTAAGGAAGGTTGTCTTGGTAACTGGGGCTGGGTTGATGTTAGTTATCTTACTGGGATTTTTCCCTGGGATGAAAGGGGCAGTGAGGATGTCGGGGGGCTGGGGGAGGGGGAGAGGCAGAGAGCCTCCCCTTCCGCAGGCTGCTGACTTAATAAGAACCAAAGGGAGCTCCGAGGATGTTTTTCTGCAGGAAACTCCAACTGAAGGTTTGAGAATTGGCCTGCGGGTGGGGAAGCGAGGCTTGGGAGGGGATACTGTGGGGAAAGTCCTTGGGTCCCAAACACCCTCCCAGCCTGGGGCAGAGGGGAAGGACCCAGTGTGGGGCTGGGGCTCCTACGAGGTGGGCACAGCAGCCCCGTGGTTAGGGCAGCCCTGGCTGGCCCGAGCGCCCTCTGGTCCCAGGCCGGGGGGCCTTTTCCTCATCAGCACCAGTGAACGCCCCGGGGAGTCGAGTAAGATGTTGCTCTAAAGTGCTTCGCTCTAGTGGATAGCCCCATCCAAATGGGCCACCGCCACCGTCATCATGGATGTGCTGGGTGGCCCCGCCCTGCCGAGCTGAGATGTCCACCCAAAGAACGATGAAGGGCACGGGGCAGACCAGCTTCCTCTTCCTCCTTTCCTCATTGCAGGTTGATCAGAAGAGCGTCATTTCCTGAGCACGTCCTGTGTGCCAGGCCCATGCCGACGCCCTTGGCACTCGCTACACGCTGCGGGGAGTGTGATGTCCGTGTCACAGACGAGGCAGGTGAGGCTCAGCGAGGCCATCACTTGCTGTGGCAGGTGGCTCTTCAAGGAGCAGCCGAGTCGAGGATTTCAGGGCAAGTGGTTCTGTGGGAGCGCTCTCCCAGCGGATGGCAGAAGGAGTGGAGGGGTGGGTGGGGCAGACTTGGGGGGGAGGGCCACCAGGGTATAGCTTCAGGTGGCCCCGGGCCCAGCCTGGCCCCCCGAGGACAGCTGGAGCACAGATCGTGCCCTCAGGCCTTTGTCCTACCCCAGGGCAGGGCTGGGCTTTCTTACCCTGCTGATGGCAGCGGACTGTCAGTGGCGTGTCTGAGGAGCTGACACATGGGCAACAGCGGCAGAAGGCGGCTCAAGGGGACCCAGCTGGGATCCCAAAGTCTTGGCCACACTTGCCCTAAGTCACACACCTGGCAAGTGGCAGAGCCAGGACTCAAGCCCCTGCCAGATCCCAGGCCCTGGGCTCTCCAGGGGATTCCCCCACGCCTGTCCCCGAGCTGGTGCCAGGTGGTGGCACTGAGAGTCCGGCTCCCTCAGCTTCCTGCTCTCCGCTGGGAGTCAGGAGGCCTCTTCTAGGCGCCAAGTGACCCCAGCACACATCACACGCTTTTATCACGCCACATGTCGTCACGGGCCCCCACAGGAAATGTGGCACAGCGCCCCTGCATTATGCATTGGCCTCTCCGCGCGAGGGGTCGGGGGAGTAGGGGCAGCATGGAGCAGCACCCCCGTGCGCAGGGGAATGAATGATAAGGCCCTCTTGAGTTAGGGCCCCTCTCGGTGCGTGGCAGGGCAAACGGACACACGAGTGGATTGAAAGAACACGGCTCGGTCAGTGATGCTGCGGTGGCCCCCGGACCCGTGCAGAGACTGGGATTTGGGAAAAGCTGATGCAGATCCAGCTCTTGCCAGACAGATGCCGATGCCCCAATGGGAGGGGCGGCACAGTGGGCGGGGCTCTGGAGAGTCCTGCCAGCCCTATACCTGAAGCAGCTCCCCTGCAGCCTCCCTCAGGTGACATTCCTGGAGCCCACCTCTGGGGCTGTCACTGCCCAGCCCTCTGAAAGGTAGACAGGAGCCTGTGACTTGCTCTGACCAATGGGACGTGGTGGCGAGGGGTGTGGGCCACATGTGTGAGGAACCACCCTGTGGTTTGAAGCCACGGGTTCTGGCCTGTGCCAGCATGCCCATGTTTTACCAAGAAGCAGACAGGCTCAGGGGTACCTGGAAGTGGTGCAGCTGGACTCTAATCTCGTCACCACCCCCGACACCCACCAGCTCCCTTCTCCTCCTGGGACACTTGTTTCTTCAAAAGACTGAGCTGTCAGCAAGTCCTGTCCAGCGGCCCCTCGCTATCTCCCACACCTCTCCTCTCACCTTCTCCCGCTCAGGCCAGGCCTCTGGGCCTTGGGGTGGCCACCCCTTCCTGTGTCATGCGAGACTGCTCTGCACACGAGGATCAGGCCGTCTTTCCGACTGTGAGTCTCTTCACGCTCCCCACCGAGGCCTCCCCGATGTCCTGAGGGCAGAGCCTGGTGTGCTCTGGCCTTGGCTCCCCCTCCCACGCCTCTCCCCTCCCACTCCTCTCTCCCCTTGGGGCCAGATGCTGTGGCCACAGGGCTTCTTTCTGTCCCTCAGAACACCACACTCCTACTGCAGGCCTCCGCACAGGCTGTTCCCAGTGCCTGGAACTCTTGTTCCTGTGATCTCAGCCTGGCCCATCCCATGCCCCTTTCAGGCCTCAGCTTGGATGCCGAAAACGCCACACCACACCGAGCAGTGAGTGTGAGGGTGGAGGGGGCCCGGGAGCTTAGAGCCCAGAGTCAGGGCCCAGAACCATGTGTACACATGTGTATGTGTATACATGTGTGTCTATGCACATGTGTGCACACACATTCATGTGTGTAATGCAAGTTCCATCTTCCCTCATACCCCTCCCCAGATGCTCCAGTCCCTGCCGGGTCATCCCTCCTGCCTCAAGCGGTTCTGTCCTTGCCTGTTCCCCCTCCACCTGCCCTGCAGGCACGGAGCTCCGTGCAGGTGAGGCTCTCCCTCGGCTGTGTGTCCTTAGAGTCTTGTCCAGTGCCTGGCACACAGGAGGCATTAAGTAAATGGTCAGGGAAGGAAGGGAGGGAGGGAGTAAGGAAGGCTTCCCATTGGCCGACACCAGGACTGGCCACGGGTTAGTGAAGAGATATTTGAATTTCTCTGCCCCCTCCTGGGGTCCATAGCCAGGTCAAGGCCCCCCCCATAACAAGCCACCACCCCTCACAGGGCAGCACCCTTCCCACGCACAGAGGTCTGGCTGCACCCTAGCCCAGTGCTCAGGGTCTGGGCTTGCTGAGGTTCATGTGCTGAGTCTCTGGTCCCCTTCCCTGGAGCCTTTGAGTATGTCCTCACACTGATTGTGGGTGGTAAAGACCTTGGGCTTCAGAGCCAGAGAGACCTCCCTTATTTTTCTTGCGAGCCGTGTGTGACCTTGGACAAGGCCCTGGACGCGGTGGAAAGCTCATTCTCCTCTGCAAAGTGGGTATAAAATAGCGCCACCTCCAAGGGGTGTCATGAGGCTTTGGGGATGAACTGAAGGCCCCAGACCAGTGCCCACAGTTACTCCCCCCTCCAGGCCATGGGAGAGACTGTCATTTAAACAGGGGACACTCGGGAGATGGGGGCCAGGGTGGGGATTCTTGATGGCTGCTGGTGGTGGGCACACCGCCCACGGGGATGGGCAGCGATGCTCTTGAAGAGAGGCCCCCCCTATGCTGTGCCTCTGGGTCAACCTTCAGACTTGATGCTCTGGTGCCTCAGTGTACTCTCCGGGTGCCCACAGAACTAGGTCGATCCCCTTTCCCATGGCACAGCCCTAACAGACTTAGGCAAACGGTGATGGGCCCCGGGTCTCTGTCGTGGGTCTGTCCACTCCACCCCCACACTCTTCCTCCAGCAGGGCCACTCCCAGCCAGTGGGCAGCCCATTCCACCCCCCACCGGCTGCTGCAGGCAAGGGCTGACCACTGCCTGGGAGCCCCAGGGGCTGGCAGGGACTTCAGGAAGGCAGGTCTGGAATCTGCACAAATGGGGAGTGGGCGGCAGACCTGGCAGCCCCACTGGCTGAGCCCCCCCAGCAGGCTGTGTGGCCTGCGGAGCCCGAGGCTCTGGCCGAGGCCGAGGCCCATCTGCTGAAATTTCAAAGGCAAATGTTCTGAGAAATAATGGGGCTTAATAAGCCAGGCTGATCGATAATCACTGAAGTGGGGGTGGGGGAAGAGGAGGGAGAGGAGAGAGAGAGAGACAAGGACAGAGAAAGAGGGAAGGAGAGAGACAGACAAAATACCCAGTAACAGACACGGGCAGGCAGAGCCTGAGAGGGATTCTCTCCCCCCCCCCCCCCCCCCCCCCCCCCCCCCCCCCCCCCCCCCCCCCCCACACACATGCATTGAAAACACAGAGAGAGAGAGACAGGGACACAGGGGGACACCCAGAGAATGGGGAACTTCAGTGATCGAGGGAAGCCATGGGGAGAGAATCAGAGGGGCCAGGAGGGGAGCTGGGGGTCTGAACCCTCTCAGGAACCTTGGTGAAGTTGCTGACTGCCGGGCCTCCAGCTCCCTCAGCCACATAGTTCTGTCCTTGGTCCTCAGGCCCTCAAGCCCTCAGGCAGGGGAGCGTGTGGTCACCGACCCTCTTCTCCCTCCTAGTACATAGGACACAGAATGCATTTGATGCATAAATTTTAAAAATGTTATGAAGTCCTCTCTGGCTGAGTCACTAAGTTGGTTGGAGCATCATCCAGGACACCAGAAGGCTGTAGGTTCGATCCCCAGTCAGGGCGCATACCTAGGGTGTGGGTTTCATCCCCAGCCTGCAGAAGACAGCGGATCGATATTTCTCTCTCACATTGATGTCTCTCTCCCTCTCTCTCTTCTTTCCTCTCTCTAAAAATCAATAAACACATCCTCAGGTGGGGATTAAAGACATTCTCATGAAGTCCCATTTTTCTATATTTTTTCCCTTGTTGCCTATGAGTTGGTGTTATATCCAAGAAGTCATTGCCAAGTCCAATATCCTAAAGGTTTTGCCCTAGGTTTTCTTCTAAGAGTTTTCTAGTTTTAGGTCTTTGACACTTCCCGAGTTAATTTCTGTGTGTGGTGTTGGTGAGAGTTCAACGTTTTCCGTTTTGCACGTGGATATCCAGTTTTCTCGGCTCCATTTGTTGAAAAGGCTGTTCTTTCCCCATTCAGCAGTCTTGGTGCCTTTGTTGAAATTATTTGGTCGTATATGTGAGAGGTCCTTTTGGGGTTCTCTGTTCTATGCCCCTGGTTTGTCTGTGTGCCACACTGTTTTGATGACTGTAACTTTGTAGTAGGTTTTGAGACTGTGAAGCAGGAATCCTTCAACTTTGTGCTTCTTTTTCAAGATTGTTTGAGCTAGTTGGGGTCCCTTGAGATTCCATATGAGTTTTAGGATAGATTTTTCTATTTCTGCAAAAAAAAAAACGTCGTTGGGACTATGCTGGGAATTGCACTGAATCTGCAGATCACATTCAGTAGCATTGATCATAGCAATATTGAGCCCTCCAGTCCATAAACGTCCGATGTTTTCCCATTGATTTGTGCCTCCTTTAATTCCTCTCAGGGACACTTCGTGGTTTTCAATACGCAAGTCTAATGTCTCGTTGGTGAAGTCCATGTGTGAGTATTTTGTGCTTTTGTAATACTCCTGTAAGTGGGATTAATTTCTTATTTTTTTAGACTAGTCATTATTAGTGCATAGAAACACAGC
The DNA here is from genome assembly GCA_007922815.1 of Macrotus californicus. Classification (NCBI taxonomy): domain Eukaryota; kingdom Metazoa; phylum Chordata; class Mammalia; order Chiroptera; family Phyllostomidae; genus Macrotus; species Macrotus californicus. The sequence continues at coordinate 51,079 of VMDR010000953.1, forward strand.
TGATTTTGGTTTGTTCATGTTGCCTCCTGCTACTTTGTCGAGTTTGTTTATGAGATCTACAGTTTTTTTCGTGAAATTTTTAGGGTTTTCACGTCACCTGTGAACGAGATCATTTTACTTCTTTCTTCCCAGTTTGGACGCCTTGTACTCCTTTTTTCTCGCCTCACTGCTCTGGCTCGGACTTCCAGTACCGTGCTGAACCCACATGGTGAAAGCAGACAGACCTTGGCCGTGTCCCGTCACTGTGGTTTTGCCCCTGGTATTTTTTAAGGGCCTGGCCTGGGGTGATTCTGCTGGGTGGCCTGCAGTAGGGGCTCCTGGCTCGCTCCAGTCAGCGCTCCCCCTGCTTCATGGCACTTAGTCCTGAGGACGGTCTTTGGGGGCCATGTCTGTGTATCTACTTTACAGAGAGAAAACAGATGCCAGAGAGGCGGGTTCCCCGGGTGACCGAAGGTAAGCAGCAGAGTCAGGGAGCCAGGCAGGTGGCCAGACGAGCAGAATGGAGGCGCACAGGTGGGGGACTATTTTTAAGGTCACCACTCCTGACCCAGGTCTGCCTGGCCCCACAGCCCCTGACCCCTCCCTCCCCAAGCCAATGTTGTAGCCCTGAGGCCCGATGGTCCATGGGCCAAATCCAGCTCCAGCCTGCTTCTGCCAGCCTGCAGCTAAGAGCGGTGCCTCCACTTTGAAAGGGCCGTAAGAAGAAGCCAAAGACGAACACGCACAGCCTAAAACTTTCTCCGCTGGGCCGTGTCCAGGACGGGCTTGGCCCCGTGGAGTGACTCCAGAGGTGGAGCCCTCCTGCCTGGGGACACAGAGGTGGGGATTGGGGCTTGACCTCCAGGCTGGGCCTTGTCCGGGGATGGGCTGCGGGACACACAGCCTGTCTCCACCAGTCCCTGCCTGGGTCCCCAGTGCCAGCCGTCAGCTCCGGGCAGTTGGCTCAACGCTCCCCCATCCCAGGAGGAGGTAAAAAATGTGACACCTCAAAGCGGGGACATTAAAGTTTAACTGGAGCCCATGCATATTTAATGAGACTTAACAAAGCATCTTTAAAGATATCCCAGACAGCCCCCTGGGGGCGGGGACAGTCTGCCACCCTGCCACCCTGCCCACGGCAGCCAGGGCTCCCTCATCTGTCTGCGGTGGCATCTCAGGGACTGCCAGCGACACGTGGGTGCCTGCGGTGTCCAAAGGGGCTGCCCTTTCATTATTAATATTACGAGGCTGTCTGAGGAGCCACGTGAGCTGGGACACATCTCAGGCTGCCTGGCTCCGTGTCAAGAAGCCCCTGGGCTGCGGGACAGGCATGGGAGGTTGTCGCAGACTCTCCTGAATTGGAGGGGCCCCAATCTGCCACCAGGAGCTCAAGCAAAGTCCCACGAGCCCCAGGACTCACTTCGTTGCTTCCCTGCCAACCACACGACTTTGAGGCCACAGCTGACTCTCAGAGCCCCCTGGATATGTTGGGGCCCCTGGGGGTTTCTACTGGTGTCCCATTTGGGCTACTGACAGAGGAAGAGCCTCTCAGCCATGCTGCATTCAGGAGGGGGACCTGGAATTCCCAAGCTGCGAGTCCTCGGGACAGCCAAGCGCCCTGCCCTGTCGGCACCAGGGCTGCTGTCACCTCGGTACGCCTCGCACAGAGAGCACGCACGGTCTGCACCTGCCACCAGCTACATCCCACAGCTGGGCCTCTGACCACCCCTTGACTTCCCTGCGACGCGTGGCAAGGGCTTCTTCGGCCCAGTGTGCTGAGGACGGAGCTTCAGATCTGCCCCCAAGCCTGGTCCTTGCCCAGGGCTCCCTGTTCAGGTGACTAGCATTCCATCATCCAAATGCCTGGACCAGACATGGGGTGGGGGGTGGTCACCCTGGATGGGTGACCCATCTTCCCTGCAGATATAAGCCTGGCTAACCCTCAGGTGCCCAGGGGTGCTGGCTCAGCTCCCCATACCGCCCAGGAACCTGGGTTCAGGCTGAGACATAGATGGGCAGCCCCACTTTGTGCCATTTCCTCAACCTCTATTAACTGAGCACCTGTTTGGGGACCAGCTCTGGCTTCCTGGGGCCACAAAGCCATACTGTGTAGCTCCAGGCATCCCAAGGTCCTCCCACAGCAGAGCCCCATCCTTGGAGCAGACACGCCAACCCCACCTCCCCTAGTCACCACCACCAGCTGACACTGTGGATCCCCCACTCAGCAGTTCACGGGCAGGAGCAGAATCTGGGGCCAGGTTGGCGGGGGGGGGGCAGGGTCCCTTGGAATCTGAGGATCCCCACTCATCATCTTTGAATCGAGGCCCCTTGATGGGCGGCACTTTGGGTGCTGCACCCATGAAGCATCTATCTGGCCGCGGGCTGAAGGGGTGCTTGCAACCTCAGGCTCTGTGCAGAGACTTTGGGGGGGCTGAAGGCAGGAGGGGCTCAGGGAGGGCTCTGGGAGTCCAGTAGGGGGCCTGGGGCCTCTCAGCAACCCCCCCAAAATGGCTCTCATGTTAGAATGTGTAGTTCCAGGTCACATTTAAACAGAGTATCGCTGCTAAAACTGAGTCCAGAGACCTCGTCTGATGGACGAGGTGAGGAAAGTATAGCTGGGGAGGGCACCCCTCCCGGTCACAGCCCAGTCCCAGGCTAGCGGGGACCCCGCAGCAGGGACAGGAGTCAGGGGAGAAGAGGAGGGAGGCTCGGCGGCATCTGGAGGGCGTGTCACATCTCCGGGTTCCTACTCAGGGAAGCAGGTGCCTGGCAGCCGCGAGAAGTCTCTCCAGCCCCCTCCACGCTCCCACCCCCACCAGACAGACGCCCCACACCCACCTGCCAAGATGGCACAAAGGAACCAACCATCCTCACATTTGGAAAGCATTTCCAAATTCCTTTGCCATTTGTTCTCTGTCTTTTTTGGGAAAAAAAAATTCTCTCAAACATCCTGGGAGGCCCATGTTTTCATGATTCTCAGACTCTCTGGTTTTGAGATTCTGTGGCTGGAAGGTTCCAGGAGTTGGACATTCTCATTCTGCATCTTGGGGGACAGGCAGGACCACAGGAACCAGCCACGGGGGCAGCAAAGCCCACCCTGGCCTCGGGCCCCCTGCTGTGTCCGCTCTGGCCTTTCAGCCAGTGGTGGGCACCCAAAGACAGGCCAGGGCGAGCTCCCAGCTGCTGCCTTCTGGGGAGAGGAGTTCAAGGACCCTCGCCCCCGCCCTCCCCTTCAAGGATGCGAAAGGAAGCCTGTTTGTGCAGGGCCCCCGCTGCAGGCACGGTCACTCTGGGTGAAGCTGCCAGGGCACCCGACCACAGCACTATCCTCTCTTCTCAGGGTCTGAGGGTCCCCCCATTCCCATCAAGGCCTGGGTGGCCAGCTAGGTGGGGGCACCACACCTGGCCCTGGTCCTCAGACTCTTCTCTTGGGGCCTCAGGTGACAGCTGACTCTACCTCTCCTGGCAGAGACACTGGGTGGGCACCTGGTGTCAGACAAGCAGCCTATCAGCCCACTTTGGTCTGGGCAGCTTAGAACTGAGCTGGAATCTTCTGGAACTGGATGCACAGTCAAGTCCCACTTCGCCTCCCACTCACCATCACTGTCCCTGAGACTGGTCTCCCTTGGGGCCTGGAGGGGCGAGGAGAGCAGGGTCTGGGGCAGGATCCCCGGTTCCTGGCCAAACCATCTCCACCAGGGGCCCACTCTCAGGTCTCCTGGGCGTCATGGGCACTTGTGAGTCCTGGAGCCCTGAAGGTCTGCGCAGTTTCATCCGCCAGCTCCTTTGTGAGCCCTCAGCCCTGATGTTGGTAGTTCGTGGTGTGGGAAGGGCAGAGGGGCAGACAGGGGACACCAGTGGCAAATCTGGGCTGAAGCTAGGCATCTGCTTCATAACCAGGCCCTTTGGGGTGGACCCAACCCTATATGGCCTCGGAGCCTCGGCATCAGGGAGTTAACACGGGGCCCTGTGAGTGGGGGCGGGGAGCTTCTCCCACTCAAGGGCCTGCTCAGATCCAGCCCCGGCCCTGGGGGCGTATCTGCCACTCTATGGGGACTGGGGGGTCAGGGTCCAAGAGGGAAAAGGAGCACTTTTGTGCAAACGTAGTGGAGAGGTCTGGTGGTGAAGGTGAAGGTGGTGATGGTGATGATGGCGGAGATGATGGTGGCTGTGGTGGCGCTGAGGGGGTGGCAGTCCCCAGTGGGCACCGAGCCCCTGCTGTGTGCCAAGCCTCATGCTAACACGTCGATGCACCTCGGCGTGTTGCGTCTCCATGGCCACAGAGGAGGTTTGCCTTCCTGCATCATTATTATTGTCCCATTTACAGATGAAGAAACTGAGGCTCAGGGAGGCAAAGCCACTTGGCCAAGGTCAGTCAGTGAGTGGCAAGGCCAGGACAGAAACCTGCACCTGCCTGCCTGCCCTGTGTCGGCCCCTCCTATCTGGCCCCTGTGGCACAGACACAAAGTGGCAGCCCTGTGGAGGACCCTGGCACCCCAGGACCTCGCCCCACCCCACCCACCTTCCCTGGGCCACCTCCCCCACCTGCCAGCCCGACTGCATCTGAGCCCCTGTAATCCTGTTGCTAAGCAGCTTCACAGCCTTTGTCTTCTGTGAAATGGTCCTGCAAGGTAGACCTGAGTGGCAGAGGGTCACCTGAGGTCAGAGAGGGGACAGGATTGCTAGAGGTCACAGAGCACAGTGGGAGAGGTTTTTGACTGAGAACGCAGAGATCCTGGCTCTCAGCCAGGTTCCGTCCTCCGCCCTCCCTGCAGCTGTCGGGCTGGCCGTGGTGGGCACCCAAGTTGGGGTGTGGCACAAGGTGGGGGTGAGAGCACTTCTTGGCTGTGCAACTACAGGTAACCGTCTCAACCTCTCGGAGTCGAGGTCAGAATTCAGCACAGATCCTGGCGCATGAGCAGATTTTGGTGCATGGGGGCGTAGGAGAGGGACCCCAGTGGACAGCAGGGGTGGCATCCCAGGGCTTTGGGACCCATGTGGGAGACACCCCCACCACCCCCTGTCCATGGTGGAATGTCCCTTGCTCTGGACATCCCATTGGTCTGGAGTCCCTTTGCAGACAAGCCAAAGCCCCTTCCTACCCATCTCAGACAGGGACCGCTCCCAAGCCTCACACCATCGAGGGGGACCTGGCACCACGGGGCTCTGCCCAGCTGCTGGAGGAGGAGAGGAGATCACACTCACACACACACACACACACACACACACACACTGCTGTCGTCATGGTGGCAAAGCCTCTTGGCAGAGGGGACATCCGGGCTGGGCGGCAGCCCCCTCCGCAGCACCCAAGCTGTTGATAACAGGGAAGTTGGAAAAAACAGAACCAGATGCCTCTCTGAGCATTCCTGGCGGCCGCCAGGCTGGGAGCGGGGTCCCCAACGAAGGACAAATGCAGCTCACTTCTTCTGCCTGCCACCTCTCTCCGGCCCTGAGCCTCCTGCCCTCCAAGCCTAGCCTTAGGAATGACAGGAGGGCAGCCTGGGGCTCCCTGAGGGTCCCTGCTCAAAGCCCCCCACCCCTCCCCCTCACCTCTCACAGTGCTACATCTCCTGTCCACTGAGCCCCAAGGAGCTGGCTTTGGCCTCCCCTGAGAGCCAAATTCCTAGGTCTGGCCCTGTGCCCGGCCCCAGTCTGCTGGCCCCCCACCACCTGCCCCCTCCTCTGCTCCTGGGAGGCCATGGCCTTTAGCTGCCCCTGGGGCCTCCTGCAGAGGAAATGAGGCCCCGCTGTGCTGTGGGGAAAGGTGACTCATGACAGGGCTGCAGCTGCCCCCCCAACCGCCCCCAGGCTCAGCAGCGCAGCAGGGAAGGGGCTGGGCCTCTGGGGGGGGCATCATGGGGTATGTTGGCCTGAAGGGAAGTTGTGTCACCTGCCTAACAAAGGGACAAAGACCCGGGCTTCTGGCTGTTCCCTGACACCTGCCCCTGGGTCTAGTCAGGGAAGGAATTGGGAAAGGGGCCTTGTCAAGTGTGCTGATGGCAGGCGCCGTGGGCCTCAGTTTTCCACCCGGACACAGAGGCCTCTAATGGGCTCTGACATTGCAGGGTTCTAGAACAGCACCCCCTGCCCCTGCCCCCACTGCTACCCCACCCCCATCACTGAGGGAGAGTAAAAAATAACACCCACCCCAGCTAATCCTTTCCCGGCTTATACCACGCAGCTCAGCTCTCTGCCGGCTTCTCTGGGGAATGATGGAAATGTGAATTTAAATAGAGTTATGTCAAAAGAACATTACCCGGCCCAGCCCCAGCAGGCAGAAGCCCTGTGGGAGGCTGCAGAGGCAGGCCCACGGTTGGCGGGTTCACGAGGGAGGCCAGCACCTTCGGACAATTACAATCAGGATAGCTGATTAGCCTTCCTGCCGCCTCGCCCCTTCTTATACATCTCCTTGATGGCTACCTGCCTCCTTGGAGGGTCTGGGTCTGTCCACTGGGACCAACCAGGTGTGGATAATCTCCTGGTGGCACCATGAGGCCATCCCCGACTAACGGGACTCCAAGCCAGCTTTCCGGGTGGCTCCCCTCCACCTCCTGGCTGGGGGCAGCCACCAGCCTGGGATAGGATTAGCACGGCTCTCTGCTCTGAGCCCAGGGCTCAGCCACAGGGCTGTGGGCAGCACAAAGCTGGTGCCAGGAGCTGGGGGCATCTGGGAAGCTCCTGGCTCCCACTGCACAGCCCTGGTCAACCCCCATGGCCCACACACTCTTTGCCGTCTCCCATCACCTGAGCACCCTGGAAAAAAGGGGGCAGTCTGCCTCATTCACTGCCAGGCACAGAGCAGGGACCCAGGGCACGGCCGTCCTTCCCCTGCCCCAGGACCAGGGGGATTTGTAACAACACATCACTCAGCCAAGTCAGCTGGGAGCGGTGGGTGGGACCGGCAGCATGAGCTTCTGTTAGAGGTGCACTCCTTGGGGGCTCCAGACACCCCAAGCTCAGGTCAACATGGCACAGCAGGCTCCTGAAGGGAGAGCCAGGAGCTGAGGGCCGTGGGGGGGGTGCCCGGGGTCATGGCCACCCTCACTGGTGCTGTGGGGCCTGATGGGCATGAATGGAGCCTCCTTTGGTGTGCAGTTCTTGTGGCCACTTTTGTCCCCAACACATGGCAGTGATGGCGACGATGATGATGGTGATGATGATGGTGGTGGTGATGGTGATGTTGATGGTGGTGGTGGTGATGATGGTGATGATGATGGTGGTGGTGATGGTGGTGATGATGATGGTGATGATGATGGTGATGATGGTGGAGATGGGAAGGCAAGGCTGTTCACTGCGCACTGTTTACAACAACTAGAAAATGGAAATATGTCCAATAATAAGAGATGCTTACAAACACCATGCCCCCCACCCAATGCTGGAGTCCAGTGACCCACATTTGAATATCCTGTCTGCAGCTGTGTGACCACTCTGTGCCTCAGTTTCTTCTTCCATAAACAGCAGATAATGGGGCTTAGCTCTGGGTCCCTGTGAGCATTAGGTGAGTGAGCAGGCAGGCAGCACGTGCACTCAGGTCCTGGCACATCAATCACCTCCCGATTGTATTAGCTAATGCCCTTCAACAGGCCGAAACTTAAAAGTGAGTTTTTGAATTTTCAAGGACACAGGGACATCCTCGCGATCGGGGAATGAAACGGTATGTGTCGTGTAACCTCAACCTGGTGAAGACGTGACCTGTGCCAGAAACGGCCGTCCCTGCTTGAGCCTGAGGCCCTTCTCTGGAGGAAGGGCAAGATCTGGAGATGGGACACATCCCTGTGTCACCTCCGTCGGCGCCTTCCCAGGGGCAGGCGGTGTCCGGCGCAGAGCTGCAGCAGGTGCCACGCAAACACAGGTCACACCAGAGTTTGCCGAGGTGTGTGCAAAGGGGCGGAGCCACAGGGAAGGGAAAGCCTGGGTGCACGGCCCCTGGTGGCTTTGTGTGGGCTCCTACAGAAGCAGACATGGACATACAAGTGGTTTATTGGACATTATCCCAGGATGCCCTGCAAGGCGGGCAGGGGGTGAGACAGGGAGGGCAGGCAGCCCACACCACGTGGGCTGTGTCACAGGCGCAGCTTTGGGGGCCAGGGGCAGACGTCCCCAGGGGAACTCGCAGAAGCCGGTGGACCACGCCCTCACCAAAGGGCAGGGAAGCAGGGCTTTCCAGCCTCTACCGTCAGCTCGCATCCTTCATTGGCCAAGGGCTGCCCTTGTGGGGGTGGGGGGTGCGGTTCTTGGCAGGTTCCAGAATGGTGAACACTGGTACCCCCTCGACGCCATGGTGCCCGCTGCCCTGGTTCATGGTCAGTGTGGAATAAATGCCCTTGCTATTTCTACCCAAGGGCCCGCCCACGGAAACCCCGCCAAGACCGGCTCTGTCCGCGCTGCATGTTGGCACGTGCAATTAGTTTCCCAAGGTGCCGCTGGTCCTGCGGCCCGAGGTACGGAGCCTCTGGCAATCACTATTAAAAAAAAAACTGCAAGGAAGCACCCCAAAATGATACCCAGGATTGTCTCTGGGCACAGTGATAACAGGTGATTTTTATAATTGGGGAAAATACATATGAAACTGAAGGAAGAGGTACAGGGCAGCAGGCTGCGGCAGGGTGGACCAGGCGGAGCTCGGAGTTGGGAGAAGCCTTCGGGAAGCACCTCTGTTGTGGGCTCACAAGTCATTACACACCAGTAACGCCAGTGTTGGCCGAGCACCGTCGGTGCGAGACCCTGAGCTAAGCCCTCGCGGCTGCCCTCCCACCGCCTGTGCGTGAGTCAGCTGAGGCTGCAGTGATACTGCGTAACAACCGACCGACTGACTACGGCAGCGTGCACTTTGCCGGCTTGTAGTGCCGTGGGATTCAGGCCCGTGCCACGTGTCTCCCTGCCTCCTGGGACCAGTGGCTTCCTGGGGCAGGGCACGCTGATGACAGTGGTGAGGAGGGCGGCTCAGAACACTGCACTCGGCTTCTGCCCACTTTCTAGTTCCCAAAGCAAATCACATGGCCAAGTCCAATGTCAATGGGGTGGGAGGCATAGTAGAGTCACCAGGCGAAGGCCGTGGGTGTGTAATTCTCTAACAAGGAGGGAGGGAGGAGCTGGGAGCAATGATCCCACCTACCCAGAGCCCACCCTGTGCCCGTGACTTCAGGGCTCAGAGTCGATGCTCCAGCCTGGGTCTCTCCCCAAACTCCAGACTCGGGTGTCCAGTGCCCCCTCCACGCCCTTCTGGGGGGTCTAACAGGCGTCTCACACTTGACGTGGCCAGAAGAGAACTCCTGACCTCAGCCGCACCCCGCCCCGCCTCCCTGGGTTCCCCGTCTTGGTAGATGGCACTGCCTCCACCAGGGTCTCGGACCCCAGACCCTGGCATCACCCTCCTCTCCCTTTCCCTCCCTCCCACCTCCACTCATGTCCACTCCATTGGCCAGGGCTACTGTTTTGACCTCCAGAACCTGTCCCACAACCGTCCACTGCTAATACCCCACTCTGAGCGGCCTCCATGTCTTGCCAGGACGGCTGCAAGCAGCCTCTAGATTGAACCCTGCCCCTGGCCCAAGACCCTCGAGGAGCCCGTCCTCACAGCAGCCCAAGTGGCCCTGTACCACCGCCAATCAGCCCACATCACAGCCCTGCCTACAATCCTTCAGAATAAGGCGGAAAACCCAAACTCGCTCCCTGCCCTTCGTCATCCACCCCTCTCCCCTCTGCATCCTCACCACCGCACCCCATCCACTGTGCTCCGACCGTGAGGCCTGTCTGTGGTCAGCTGTGCTCCCACCGCAGGGCCTGGCTCCTCTGCCCCCAGCCCGGAGACCTGTCCCTCAGAGCCACCTGTTCCTCCCCTCGACCTCCGTTCCACCCCTTCCCCAGCCTCCCCAGCATCCACACGACAGCGCCCAGCTGTATTTGCTTACAGCACATATCGCCACCGAAAGGAGCTTGTTTGTTTTCTAGAATTAAACATCACATAGTGGGCACTAAGTCTTTGTTGAAAACTCACCGCGTCTGAGGCGTGGGAGGTGAGGGAAGCGCTGGGGAATGAGTGTCCACGCCCAGCCGGCTGGGAGAGCCTGCAGGGAGGTCCTGCGGGAGGCCTGGATTCTGAGAGAGCCAAAGTCACGTTCCCACTGAGGCCAGAAGGTTGTCTTACCCAGAGGAGCCGCCCAGGCGGGCGCTACCCACGACCTGACTGCCTGCCGGGCCCTCTCTATCCAGCCTCACCTGCCACTCCAGGTGAGACTGGAGCATCAGATAGAAGGCACCTGGACCCCACACCTTATGGCTATGGGCTCCAGGAGGGCAGGGAGACAGAGCCCAGCATGCTGCAGGCCCAGGTGATGGGGTGGGGTCGAGGGCTGGGGAGACACCCGCCTGCTGGTGAGGGAGGATGATGAGGAAAACTTTCCCTACCGCAAATCAATGACTGTGGCTTGTTCTCATGAAGATTTGGAATTTGAATTGCTCCTGTCCCTCGCACTGCCAGCGGGGGTATCAGGTGGGGCATTGGGAAGCAATTGGGCTGTTTTTTTTTTTTAAATAAAATATTTTATTTATTTAAGAGAGAGGGGAAGGGGAGAGAGAGAAACGTAAATATGTGGTTGTCTCTCGCATGCTCCTCACTTGGGGCTGGCCTGCAACCCAGGCATGTGCCCCGACTGGGAATCGAACCCATGACCCTTTGGTTCGCAGGCCTGCCCTCAGTCCACTGAGCCACATCAGCCAGGGGCTCAACTGGGTTGTTTTTATAAGAACACCAGCCCAGTAATCCCTGATGTCTGTGGGTGCCAGGTGGTCCAATATAGAGAGGGGGGAGGGGCAGACTGGGAAATAGATTGACGGTGATCGACACTCCCTTCCACTCCTTCCTGAGGTTTGACCAAGACAACTTCCTCCGAGGCACGAGTGACAGCCGAGCTGCACCCCCTGCCAATTATAAGAGGACTCTCTTGCAGGTGTGACCGGAAGGGAGGACCCCGCTGTGGGCGAAGCTGCACCTGGGGACAGGCTGCCCTGCCCACCACGCTGGGAGCCCAGAGGGGCCAGAGGGAGAGAAGCCAGACCCAGAGGAGGATGCCCTTCATCATTCTGTTTGGTGACGCTGAAGAAAAGGCGACCGGAACCCAGGGCTGGGAACTGCTCCGGGGCCGTGTGCAGCCAGCTGGCCGGGCAGGGGCATGACGGGACTTGGTCGACTGGGGGAAAGGGTTGGTGTGGTGGCTGAAACTCACCATGCTCTGCCCTTGAGATCTGTGCATTCCATTATGTATAAGTTAGACTTTAACTGTTTTTAAAGTTAAAAAAAGAAAAATAAACGTGAGAGAATAAGGGACTTCTGTTTTCAATAGTAGGGTGGACGAGACATCTACAACAAAAAACCTTAACAAAAATTAATTATGCTATAGCAAGCATCCCCTGAAATGAATGATAGCTAAACTGAAATGAGAGGGAGGGAGGGAGAGCGGGGGCGGGGGAGGCAACAAGGCCCAGAAACAAGGAGACAGAGAACTCGCGTGGAGGTGGGCAGACGGAGAAGGGAAATTCCACCTGCAGGCGAAGGGGAAGACGGTCAGGGAGGGGAAGTTGCCACCATAACTCCACGACCACAGGCCTGTTCTCCTGAATGTTCAGGGCTGAGCCGATCCCATGTGTGCTGTGAAGGCACAGGGGCCCATGGTCAGAGTGTCTCACGTGCCTCATGGGAATGAAAGCGACTCCTCCAGGGAAGGACACTCAGCCCAGAGCTCACCGGATTCCGAAGCTCAGGCTCTGACAGAGACGGAACACCCGGCCCGAACTACAGCCCCCTCGGGGGAGCAGCCCTGTGAGAGTCCTCAGAAATGCCAGCAACAGCGAGGCGCCCCAGGGACTTCGGACTGTGTACCCAGTGTCTCACAGTGTGCGGAACACAGAAGAACTATGAAATAAGAGACAGCAATTTTGGAAGTTTGACCATGTGGAGGTTGGGATGTGGCCACTGGTTATATCCAAATTTTTTTTTTAATTTTTATTTATTGACTTTTTTAGAGGGAGAGGGAGGAAAGGAGAGAAACATTAATTTGTTGTTCCATTTATTGATGCACTCATTGGTTGACTCTTGCATGTGCCCTGCCCGGGGATCAAACCTGCAGCCTTGGTGTGCAGGGACGATGCTCTAACCAACTGAGCTACCCGGCCAGGGTGCACCCAAACTTCCGACATTTTTGTTTTTTCCATCCAGTTCCTCCCACTCACAAGAAACACTTGCAACCAAAGTGTTAGCTGAGTAGGGGTCCCCAGCTTCTGCAGCTGTGTGCTCTGGAGAGGCGGGGGCAGGAATCAGACTGTGGAGCGCCCAGCCCAGCTGTGATGTTTCAGAAGATGTACAACCTTGAGCAAGGCAGTTGACCTCCACAAACCCAGGTGGTTTCGTTGTCTGTGAAATGGGGTAATCACAGAATCTGCCCCTCGGGCTCTCCTGAGGATTTCGGGGAGAAATCCAGGTTTCCTACAGGGTGCCTGGCGCCTGGTAGGCATTGGGGGAAATGATAGCTGAAGGGCTCAAGCCCATCTTACCTGCTGGTTGGATTTCCTGCTTGGGCAGCATGCAAGACTCCTAGAGCCCTCCCTCCCCTCCTGGCTGGGTGGGCTCTGGCCTCTCCCTCCCTTTGCTCTGTCTGCCTCTCCCCCAGCCCAGTCCGCCCCTTCCAGCTGTTTTTCCTGGCCTCCTTTCTCCCCAGCTTTCTTGCCTCCCTCCTGCGTCGTGCCCTCCCCTCCACGGTGAGCCTCGACCCTCAGCTTTGCGACTAGTCCACCTGGATGTTCTGCGGAATTAAAAACCACCTCTCGATCCTTTCCTGCCCTGTGTTTATGGAGCCCTGACTAGGATGTGTCAGAGGGCCTGGGGGCGGCTGGGGACACGAAGACACAGAGACAAGTGGGCAGTGCTGGCTTGCCCACCGTGGTGCAGTTATCCTGCGCCTGGGCTCCAGTCTCAGCCTGGAGGACCTGGGGTTGGCCCAAGTCTCTCTGGTTACATCCAACAGACATGCCACAAGAGGCCACACGCAGCATCCCAGTGGACTCGGGTGCAGATGCGCCGCCCACGCACCGCGGCAGCACAGAAAGCGCGCGCGCACACTCACACACATTCACTCCCTGCTCATTCTCGCCTCTGAACGCGGCCTCTCGTCTGTCAGCGCACTCAGTGTTGACAAAGCAAAATAAAAAATAAAAAGAAAGAAAGAAATCTGTCCTGTCACTTGGAGGCCCCCCCCCCGCCCCGCGCTGGGCTTGGCAGCCCCCCCTACATCCCGCCCCCGCCTTTGTATTATGGGTTTATGTCAAGGTATGTTGGATTCTAAATTAAATGTCAGCCCACTGTACATTTCTGGCTCCAGCCGCAGAAAACGAGAAGCTGGCGCTGGAGACCATCCAGTTGTTCAGCGCCCCGTGCCTAACAGCGAGGGGTGACAAGCCCACTGAATTACTGTGCAGCAGCTTTCCGTGCCACGGGAAGCCAAGACAAATTTATTTTTAATGATAAATGCAACTGTCGGAGTTAAGTTGAAACAGCTTTACAGAGAGAGCTGAGTGTCCCCGCAGTGCAGGGCAGAGGCTGAGTGGACGAGGGCCAGCGGTCCTGACCTCCTGACCAGCCAGTCCTCCAGTCCCCGTGAGGCGGGCACATTCGACACTTGGCCCTCACTCGCTGCGTCCCTGCTGCACGTGGGCTCCTCGGCGCTCGCTGGACATCTCCAGCCCAGCTCTAGCCAACCAAGAAAGAGGAGGCAAGTGGGAAAGAGAGATGGGCTCTGGCTGGGCAGAGACCTGGGTTCAAATTCTGGCCCCATCCGTTGCTGTGTGACCTTGATCAGGTTCCTTAACCTCTCTGAGCTTCAGTTGCCTCCACCTATAAAATGAGGCCATCGATAACACCCACAGGTTTTTGGTGAGGATTACATGAAATAGATACATTGTTAATTTTCCAGCACACGGAAAATGCTTGCGGAACGGTAGCTATTAATTATATCATTTTACTAATGGCTCTGTTACTCCAGTTATGTAACTTACCTTTTTGCGCCAGCGTCTCATCCATAAAACGAGGAGAACCACCCCCACTTACGAAGGGGGCTGGGTAGGTGCAGGGCTGAGCGCCGGGCTGACGTTCAAGCAGGACCACAGGCTGTCCCAGGGCAGGCACGCTGACTGTGGCCACCTGACACCCCTGGCCGCTCTTTCTCGCCTCCTTCACTGGCTCTCTTCTCCTCCACCTCTCCATGCATGCCCTGTACCCCTGCCCTGCGAAGGGCGCGTTACCTGCATTGGAACCCCTGCAGCCACGCCCTGGGCATCTGTCTCAGGGCGGCTGTCTTTGGCCAGCTGATGACCTATTGACATGCCCTGGCTCTAAAGGATCAGCAGGGTGGGATTTTAAGCTAAAAATATTGGTGGGGCATCGTGTCTAGGCAGGAAAAGTAGGAACACACAGGATGGGTGAGGCAGGGGATGGAGGGGGCGTGGACATGCAGGGCGTGGGCAGGGGCAGCAGGGAAGCCCCAGGTCTAATGCTGTGTGCTATCTGATGGTCCTGGGTCCCAGCTCCCCTGAGGTCCTGGCTGGTCCCGGAATGCCTTATCTTGGGCTGGCTGGAAATCCCTGATTTCTCTTGGCCAGGTGAGCACACCTGGGCTCTTCCCTGGGGCTCTGGAACAGCTGCTTTGTCAAAAGAAAGTCGGAAGGACCCTGTTCCCTCTGTGGACTCAGTTCACAGCCATCTTAGGGCCAATGAACAGAAGGTGGCCTGTCCTCTCCCCAGACGGCGCCCCAAGTGTGTCAGGCGTGGAAAGCGCTGACCAGACACTTGTGGGCTCATGCCAAAGCTCGAAGCAGAGCTGACCCTTCTTCTGGGTGCTGAGCAGGGAGGTGATGGGTGAAGACTGCCCCAGACACGTGTTTCCCACAGGCAGGAAAGTGAGGAACCTGAGGCCAATCAGGTGAGACCACCAGACAGCCAACAGTGCCAAGAGGAGCCGCTAGGTGGCCCCCGCTTACCTGTCCAACCGTCCCTCTGCCAGGGAGCAGATCCTGCAGCCCGTCTGCACCTGCTGCAGGCTGCCGCCACTCCCCATTCCCTGCCTTTGCTCTGCAGCTTCACCGCCCGCAGCACCTTCTTCTCCCAGGTCCGACTCACGTCCCTGCTTCTCCAGGATGTCCATCCCTGTAGCACACACTGGAGCCCCTGCAGGCCCCTCCTCACACTTGGAATCCCACTTCATCGGCCCTCTCAGGCTGGTCTCTTGTGGGTGCAGAGGCTTGGCTGGAGTTCACAACCCCTCCTCAAATTGGAATCACAGTCTTGAAGTCCCAGCCATATGCCTGCCCTCCTCCCCACTGCCCATTGAGAAGGGGAGGCTCTGACTTCTCGTTCAGTGAGGAAACTGAGGCTGGAGAGGACAGAAATTTTGCTCGAGGTCATAGCGGGCAAGTTTGAAACCTGCCCAGGCGCTTCCACGCTCTTTCACAAGAGCCCTTCTGAAGCGGGTGCTGCTAACCCTTTGGTACACGTGGGGAAACTGAGGCTCGGAGAGGCACAGTGGTTTGGCCCAAGCCACACAGCCAGGGTCCTGAGCTTTCCACCACACCTCTCTGCCCAAGCCTTATGACCCCCTAGGTCACCTGCCAACTCCTCAATCCACAGCACAGGGCCCAGAAAGAGCGCCATGGGACCCGCTGCCGCCTGCTGGGCAGCCCCCCTGTGGGCAGTGCAGTGGGGCCGCTCTGAGGGCCGCAGGGCAGCCTTGGAAGGAAGAGGAGGCTGCGGATAAAGCCGGTGGGTGTGCACCCAGCTTCTAGTGGGTGAATGACAGTCTACTCAGATGGCATAGGGCACAGATTCCCACCTTCCACCCTCCTGCAGCCTGTCCCGACAGTGGGGGATGCGGAGAGGACCCGGGAGGGGGACAAAGATGGGGCGACAGACTGGTAGCCAGTGCGGGAGAGACGAAGTCGGTGCCAGGGAACAGCGTGGCTGGCCAAGGCGCACCGGGAGCCGGAAGACAGCTTTGGGGAGAAGCGGGGAGCGAGACGGGGGGGCGGGTATCTTCCGCAGTTGGGGCAGCAGAAGATAAGGGTCGCAGAGAGCGGCGGGGCAGAGGCAGCCGGCCCGGCTCCCGCGGCGCCCGAGTGACGGCGGCCGGCGGCGAACGCGTCGTCGGGCTGTGTGGGCGTCTCCGGGTCAGAAGCCGCAGGAGCAGCTCGTTAACGAGGCAGATTAAGGACTGTGTCGATGACCTCCGAAGGCTGCTAGGGTGGATTCAATGCTTTAAAAAGTGCTGCTGGTGGGAGGGGGCGACTAAGAAGCCCCCTCCTGGCACAAATCCCTCCTCTGCGAGCAGAGGAGGAGGCGGGGGCTGAGACGGCGAGGGGCGCGCCTGGGGAACGCGGGCGATCGGCCGGGAGCGCGGCCAGAGCGCAGGGCGGCTCGTACTCGCGACCGCGGCGCGGGCGGCTGTAGCGGCGCCTGGGACCCCTACTCAGCCTACGGGCCGCCTGAGCAGGGAGGCGTCGGGCCGGCTCTGTGCGCGCGAGCGCCAGGACGCAGGTCTGGGACTGTGGCTGAGACGCGCCCCAGGGCCAACCTCGCGTGGCAGGATCCCCAAGGGCTGGTCCCGGGTAGTCAGAGACTCCCGGACCAGGCGCACTAGCCCTGGGTCCAGAACAGGTCCTCGGAGACCCGCAGGGGGCGCACTCCGGCCAGCCGCTCCACCTTCCCCCGCAATCTGGGTCTCGGGGTGAGCCCCGCTGCGCTTTGGGAGTCGGGAGGAGCGCGCGCCGCTCCCGGGGGACGCCGACCGCCGGGCGGGGGCGCCCACGAGGCCCGCCGGGCGCAGCACCCGGGCGCGCCGTGAGTTGGCCCGAGTCCGGCCGGGGAGGAAGTTTTCGAGGAGGCGCCACGGGGGTTCTCGGGTCCCTCCGTGGGACAGCGAGGGCTGGGCTGCCCAAGGCGTTTGTTGCCCTCCCGCTGTCCCCGGGTGTCTAGGGCCCGATCTGCCTCCTTAGTGTCTTGGCCTTTTGGAGGTGGAATGTAACAATCGCAGCCCGCGGTGTGTGAATGTGAGTGTGGTATGCGTGTGTGTCGGAGGGAGACCGGGGAGCAATAAAAGGCAAAGAGAGTCCGAAACAAAAAAGAAAAAAAGACGCGGAGATTGAGGAGGAGGGAGGGAGGAGGGCGGAGGCAGAGGAGCGCGCGGCGGCGGAGGCGCGGGAGCCGGGAGTGGGCGCGGGGACGGCGCGCAGCGCGAGCGGCAGCGGGCTGGCGGCTCTGGCGCTCCCGCTCTCACCCGCACACACACCCGCGCACACAGGCGCACACGCACACCTGCACACGCCCGCCCGCTGGCCCGGGCCGCCCGGGCGCGAGGCACCGAGGCAGGGATCCAGCCGGCAGAACGCGCCTGGAACCCGTGCCCACCTCGGCTCCTTTGCGCTCCGCAGCGGCTCGCCTCGGCCGGCGCCCCCGCCAGTCCTGCCAGAAGATGGTCAACGACCGGTGGAAGACCATGGGCGCTGCTCCTCAACTTGAGGACCGGCCTCGCGACAAACCTCAGGTACGGGCGGCCAGGCTTGTGGGGACACCCTGGGTCCCTGGCGGTGGCCGATCTGGCTGGCGGGTTGGACACCCAGCTCCGGGCTGGAGTTTGGGGAGCACCCCACGGGAGGCTCGGGGAAGGGCAGGAGCCCTCTTCTCCATCTCCTCCAGAGGAGGATTGAACTTGGGGTTCGCGATGGGGCCGTACCCCTGCAGGAGGGAGGGCCCCCTTTGCGCCTCCAGCAGAAGCCTGGTGCACGCTGTGTCTGAGGGACCGTTAGTTCGCAGTGTGACCAGCCCTTTAGTTGGCTGA
Source organism: Macrotus californicus (assembly GCA_007922815.1). Lineage (NCBI taxonomy): Eukaryota > Metazoa > Chordata > Mammalia > Chiroptera > Phyllostomidae > Macrotus > Macrotus californicus. Next base: position 68,934 of record VMDR010000953.1, read on the forward strand.
GCGACCTCTCACTGAGTCTGTTTCATCACCTCTACAGTGGGCATCCGAACTACTTACCAAGCTGTGCGCCGCCCTGTGCCAGGTGCCTGGCATGGTAACCTGAGCTTCAGGACTAAGACTTGAGGCCCCCATCTCCTCTAAATCCTCACACTTTAGCCAGCTTCCCCCACCACACACTCACACACACATACACATACACACAGAAGAGGATCGATAAGTATCTGCCTCCTGTGAGAATGCTGGGCATGGTGCTTCTCCAGGTCCGAGGCCTGGAGAGCAAGGCTCTGAGTAGGCTGCTCCCGCTGGAGGGCACACAGCTCTGCGGGGACTTGAACCTGGGTCTGTGGGCTCCAGGTCTGTTCATTCCATCCTTCCTGCTGCCTCTTCCGGAGCAGTGGAAGTGGGCAGGCCTGGAGGGTGCCCAGGGCTGAGCACCAGAAGAGGGTGAGGGCAGAGCTCCAGGGCTGGCCAGAGAGGGGGCTGGAGATGGGAGGCTGAGTGGAGGGGCGGCCCTGGGGTGGCCCCGGGCCAGGCTGCCAAGGGACGGGGCAGGCAGGCAAGATGAGGAGGCCCGCTCGCCAAGGAGAGGAATTAATGGAGCTGCCCGTTTTAAATTTCAAATTTCTCCCAGACAGATGTCATTGGGGAAGAAACAGTTCGTGTTGGCAGCCGCAGGAGGGGGCGGCAGGGGCGGGCCTTGGCGGCCCCTCGCTCTCCCGAGTTGCAACTCGCTCATTCTTCTGGAGTGACACGCTGCGGTGGCAGGAGCCCTCCAGTTTGCAGAGCTCCTTCCCGACCTCACTTCCCACAGCAGCCTGGGGACCAGGCGCAGATGCGCATTCTCAAGTCACAGAGGGATGGAGGGTGGCTCAGAGAGGCAGGGGCATATGCCCAACTTACGTGGCCTGTCAACGGGAGAGCAAGGCTTGGAAGCCAAGCCTGACCCCAAGCCACCCCTGGTGCCTCTAGGGTGGTCTCTTCCCTGTTAGGTCAGGTCCACACCCCAGCCATCCCCAGAAAAGAGACCTGACTTTCTCCCCTCTTAGCAACATCAGGCTTACCTTCTAGACCTGTCGTTCAAAGCCATTCCTAGCCTGGCTCATTCTCCCTTTTTATTAGTCCCTTACAGGTACTGAGTGCTTGTCATCTACCAGCCCTTGTCCCACACCAGGCTGCCCATTTCCAATCTTTTGTCTCATTGCGTTGGCTGCACCAAGTTCCAATACACACACACACACACACACACACACACACACACACACACCTTTGCTTAGAGAAAACCTACTAAATGCTACCTCCTCCAGGAAGCCCTCCCTGATGCCCAAAGGCTGTCTTGAAGTCCCAGCAGTATTGTACCTGTGCTGTTCAGCCGCCTCCATCTCACTGCCTTGTGCCCTAGCCCCGAGTCTCTCCTCTATCAGGAGCTTTCTTTGGACACATGCTCCTTCTGGGCCCCCATCCCTGGGTCTCCCCTGGGCCCAGGTTGCTGGCCTTAAGGCCGCTCAGGTTAGGAGCTGAGGGATATTTGTTGAACTGAGCTGCATGGAGCCTCAGCCAGGAGGAGCTGAGGGAGAGGAGCCAGCAGGTACTGCTGTGTCCTAGAGGGAGGTGACTTCTCTGGGATCTGTTGGAATTGTGGCCTCAGGGCCTTCTGGGCTGGTCTAGCCTTCCTCTGTTGCTCCCTGGGGATACCTATTCCAGCTGCCACCAGGCCAGGGCCCAACTGTTTGCCCTTGGGCATCAGAGGCAGCTGAGGGCTTGTGGCTCTGGGGGCCTGGGCCAGTATCAAGCACTGCCTCGCCTTACAGGTCCTTTGGTGGCCCAGCATGTAGACAGGCTGTCCCCTGGGCCAGCTCCAGGTAAGGCCTTTCCCCACTTCCCTCCAGGCCTGTTCCCTGGGGCCCTGCTTCTAGTTGCCTCTCAGCCCCAGACATGCTGTGTGATTCTGGGTAAATCACTTGCCCTCTCTGGGCCTGGGCTTCACCATCTGTAAAATGGAATCGCAACCCCTGAGTCCTTCTCACTTCACGAGGGCTGACAGGAGGGTCAAGCGAAGTACTGGCGTGTTTTGTAAACTGTAGAGCATTGTCACCCTCCAGGTGGGTGGGTGGCAGTCCTCAAAGCAGCCTGTCCCCTTTCTCAGGCTGTCGGGGTCCTGATCGCCCCTCTGCCCACCGGGGAAAGGGGTCTGACACCCAGCTCCCAGCAGCGGGGCTTGGCGGTGGGTCTTTAACAGGCACGTTCTCTGGGAGAAGATGGCAGTGCTGCGGCCCCAGCACCAGCGGCCTCTCCCCTTGGCTCTCATTTCTTAGTCGCACCCCTCTGGGGGGTTGGTGGCAAGGCTGTTCGTCCCACTTGATGGATGGGGAAACTGAGGCTAAGAGCTGGAGCTGGGTCCTCTCGGGAGGCTGATGAGCCTCGGTGGGAAAACGAAGGGAGAGAGGCTGGCTGTCCGTTCTCCACTCCGCCTGCTCAGCCGCATCATGTAATTAATTCCCAGGGACAGGCTGCGTGACTCCCGGACTCACGGCACCCTCTGCCAATGAAGGGCTTGTGTCCAGGCGTCCGTCGTTTCCGGGGATGCCTTGGGCTAGCTCTGTCCTGGCCGGTCTGGCCTCAGCTCCTCCTTTGCTGGGTGACCTTGGACAAGATGCTGCCTTCGTTAGAGCCCCCTTCTCCTGCACAAGACGAAGGGGCTTGTGCACCCTTGGGTCAGGTGGTGGAATATCTGCCAGGAGTTCGGAGTTGCGCTAATGGAAGGATCTAGAATAGAAATAGCCACGATTCTTCTAGTCCTGGAGTGTGGGGTGGGAAGCCACCATGTAGCCACCTCCTGGAGGGGAGGGCTTGTTTCTGAGTAGTCCCCTGCCAAGCCACCCCACAGGGCAGTCCACCTCCGACCTACCCTAGGCAATTCTCAATACTTTTGAAACCTCTAAAAACATTCCAGAAAGAAAAAACATTCTTGAGAAGTTCTTCCTGATGTCTAACTTGAACGCCGCTGCGTTTAATTCACTTGGTGATGATTACAGAGTCCCCACACAGCTAGGACATGCAGCCAGAGCCTTTGCCCTCCCGGAGCTCACAGTCCCTGGGGTCCAGCGTGTTGTCACAACACATGATGGGCGTGAGGCTGAAAATGACACCTTTCTCCTCTTGGCCCCTGGGGCTTGGGCTGAGGTCCCCATGGGGCAGGGGTGGCAGAGGAGGGGGGTGAAATGAAGAAAGAGCCTGGGGGCTACAAGTCAAGGACCCCCTCCTCCGCCTGTCATTTCCGGAGCCCCTCCTCTGGGCGCCTCCCTCATTAGCCAGCTGTGCCATGATGTAACCCGGAGCTCGGGGGCTGAGTGCATCGCCTGTGGGTGCTCTGAGCCAAGGGCTCATAGAGCAGTCCACAGGCCCTCTTCCTAAGTTGTTGGGACCCCAGAATTTTGAGCAGAACAACCAGCCCCTCACTCTAGGGGCCTCTGGGATGCTTCTCTTCCAGGGCCAGGGGTTCAGCTCACGTCAGGAGCCTTTCACCTAGGGGTGGGCCTCTGGTGGTGAGGAGGTGGACTCCCCCAGGGACTAGGGCAGGGGCTGAGTCTCTCACCCTTCCCATTGAACCCTTAAGCTCCCCAGAGAGCCCCTGCCGGGCCCTAGATCACACACCACCCACCCTCGTTTGTCCCCATCTGCAGTCCCACAGTGTGTCTCTCTGTGAACAGCCCCCCTGCTTTTGGCTGGGGCGCCCCTAGGAGATGGGCTGGGGGCGGCCTGCACCTGGGCCTCACCCTGCCTGGCTCCTCCTGGAGGGGACTTTCTTCCCACTCTGGTACCCGCAGTATGGGCTCAGTCCACCCAGGGGACAGCTGTCACTCATGTCCCTTAGATAACAAGGAAGCAGGCAGGGGCCAGCTGGACAGGATGGGCTCGCAGGGCACCAGGGCAGTGAACTCCTTCCTCCTGAGCTCTCCTTCCCTCTGCTGGACCCATGTCTACTCCTGGAGGTTGGGGACTCAGACGAGTCAGTGGGACAGATACCACCCTGCAGGTGAGGCTCCTCTGGGGCTTCCTACCTCCTGCCTCTTTCTGCCTGAGCCTGTCTTGTCCTCGCCTTGGCCAGGGCTTCCTGGGCAGCCTGACCATGGGCCGGCACTGGGAGTCCCATGGGGGACGAGGCCGCGTGCCTCCAGCTGGGAGCTCATGCAGGTGGGTTCCCCTCCCGCCCCCTTCCTGGGGCACCTTCCCAGTTGCCTGCCCCTTGCTGCTAGAAGAGGGGCTGTGCATCCGCCCCCTCAGCTGCGGCTTACGCTGATCACGGAGCTCCGGCCCCACAGCACCCCCGGCTGGGCTGCTCGCTGCCCAAAGCCCTCCTTGTTATCTTGGGCAGATTTCTTTGCAAGGCACGTCAACGGCAGCCTATAAAAGCAAGCAGCACTTCTCATTTAAGGTGATCTCTGAAGACTAATTCTCCTCTGCGGAGTGGCCCGTTTCATCTCCAAGTTCCATGGTCCCCTGCCCCTGGGGGATCCCCTGCAGCCTTCTTGAGCCCCTCCCCTCCTCCATGACCCCTGTCTTCCAGCCAGGGACCTGGGGCTTGGGTAGAAGTGAGTGCCCTGGAAGGTCAGAGTCCTGGAGACACGGGGGGACATGGCAGGCCACTGCCGTACCAGCTGGGGACATTAATGCTCTTCAGTTGGAGGACGTTGCTCCAAGCTGCTTGGGGCAAGGTGTCTGCCGATGGGCTCTGGGAGGGCCTGACGGAGACTTACTTGCTGACAGAAGGCTTTGTGTCTCAAGCCCCAGTCACACTTCAAGCAGAGGTGGGACCCTGTGGGGTCACTCAGCAAGCAGCCTGGACACAGATGGTACCGTTCCAGAGCTGCCCGGCGCTGGATTCAGATGCCTTCCGTGTGACCTTGGGCAAAGTCTTCTGCTCTCTGAGCCCATTTTCCCACCTGCAGAATGAATCAACCACAGCGGGGGTATCTGGAGGTTCCAGGGGAGGCATGCCAGGGTCAGTAGGGGTGAGGTGGTGCCCGCCGGTCCAGATGCTGCCCACCTGTACCGACGGGGGAACTGGGACATCCTGCAGGCTGCCTGCACGCTGTGTCAGGCCATCAGAGGGGGCCACAGCGTCAGAGGCGCCCTGCCTTGGGGTCCTGGGTCCAGCATGGAGGTTTTGGGCCCCTGCTCTCCCAGGCCCTGAAGGTCCCAGGGACGCCACCTCCTCCCCACGCCAGCATGGCCCCAGAGATGTGACCTAGTGCCTCTGCTCTTCCTTCCACCTGGCAGCCAGCCACTCCATGCCAGGCGGTGAGCAGGTCCTCCTGGTTCAGGGCAAGTCTCCTGGGCCTGGGATAGCCAGTCCCCAAGTGCCAGCTTTCCCTGTGTTCACAGCTGTTACCACCCAAAGGGATCCGTGCCCCCAAAGAGGGTAGGATTCACAGCCTATGGGACATGAGCTCCCTCGGGGCAGGGCTGTCCACTGTGACCTGTCAGGGGCTGACCGGGAGCCTGGCCCATGGGGACACCAGTGAGGGATGACTGGATGTTTGAATGAAGCCAAAAGTGATGGGCTGGTGTGGGGAGAGGAGGCTGGAGCGAATTGGGGCACAGTGAGTCCCCACCGCTGCAGGGACAGGCTGAGGCAGCGATTTCCACTCATCTCACTTCATGGCACACGTAAACTAATTACCGAAGCTGCGGCACACCAAAAAATATGTTTTTTGCTGATCTGACAAAAAAATAGGTATACTTCTGATTGATTTACACAAAAATAATAACAGTGATCACCTACCTTTTTTGCTCCAAAGTGACTTTGTAAAAAATCGGGTGCCTCTACTTGTATTTTTCTGGTACCAAGAATTAACCAATCAGAAGCAACCTTAGTACGTGCCCTTATCAATAAGATTCAACTCTATTAATGGCTCAGGACAGGGCATGCACACTGGCCGGGTACCGCTGGGTTGGCTGTTGTCACTGTTTCACTTGACAGTCTCGGGGGAAAGAGGTCAGCGCCCCCACTGAACAGTCAAGGGTCCCACGGTGTGGGGAGTCTCGCAGCGCATGGGCGGGACACCACGGGCTAAGGAATTCTCTCCCTTACGTCACCAGTAGCAGATGGCTTCCCTGGGGTGCTGCCCGCCCACCCACCCCTCTCCCCTGACCCCGATGCCCTCTGGGCTCGAGTGGCACACTCAGGAGTTACCCGTGGAGTTTGGCTTTGTGGGAGAGAAGCTGCTGGCACCAGCACTTTCTTACCGAGAGGCCTGCAGCGGGACGGGGCGTTAGGGGAGCCGCGGTTTTGTGTGTCTGCCGGTTACTTCGGTAAGATGCCCCCAGCGCCGGAGATATGACAACCTGGAAAAGGAGATGGGGTGTCCTAGCCTCAGCAACACAGAGAAGTAACACTTTGGGTGGACAATAAAAACAGCCAGCCCTTGCAGACGCTCCGTGTACATTTAGCATGAGGAAATGAAAGCCGCCGGTACTCATGGGGCCAGCATGCTGTGCCGGGAGCGGGCCAAGTGCATGGTCGCTGGGCTCACTCATTCAAAGACGCAGCGATGCCAGGGCGCTGAAAGTGTGGGGGGCAACTGGCCATGGGAGGGGGTGGAGGCTGGGGGTCGAGTCTGAGCTCTGCTTCTGATTTGCTGTGTGACTCGGGGCAAGCCCCTTGCTCCCTCTGGGTCTTAGTCTCCCTGTGCGTCACAGGCTTGGTGGCGTTCTGCAAGTTCCCTTTTGGCTGTGACTGACTTGCCACCAGGTCACGGGGCTTCAAGCACAAGCTGCTCCCGGGTGCCATCTTCCTTTGTTGCTGGCCCCCGCTGTGCCCCGAATCCAGGTCCAGTTCTCGCCTGGACTGCCACCTCCATCCTTTGTCCGCTGCGTTGCCTCTTTTCCGGTTTTGGGGGGCACAGCTGCCCTGTCGCCCCAGCCCTCACCTCCTGAGGAGGACGGAGGCCCTTCCCCACCTTGTACTCTGCCACCACGGTGTACATTCTGCTTCTCCCGCTGGGGCCTGCTCTGTGGACAGTGCAGGGAGGGGGGGAGGGAGGGAGGGAGGGAGGGAGGGTGTCCAGGCGGCCCCCCTGTGTCCAGGACCCGTGGAAGCTTCAGGGGCCTGCACAGGCTTTGGGACTTGGGATATGGGTGCCCCAGGTTGAAAGGGACCTTCAGCGATGGGCTCCCACTACCCCAAGGCACTCATTCTGCTGGGACAGAGTGACAATTGGTAGCATCGTTGTTGTCACCTTACAGCTCTCTCTTCTTGAGTCTGTAGGGCAGGTGCGGGGGGCGGGGCTGGGCAGGGCGTGTCATCATTGCCCCCACTTTACAGGTGGGGACATGGAGGCTCAGCGAGGTGAGGCCCCTCGGTGGCTACATGGGAAATGGCAGTGTGGGGACCTGGGCCCAGCTCTCTCCAGAGCTCCAGGGCTCGGTGCCCTGAGCCAGCTGACTGGGGTGGGGCAGGGCCAGTGAGGAGGAAGGGGTCGCTCTCTCCATTGTGTCCCCGTCTCTTTGCCTCAGTTTTCCTTTCCATCCTCTCCATCTGTCTCCCAGCATCTCTCGCTCTCGCTCTCTTTCGTGTGCCCTTCCTCTGTGTCTGTTACTCCCTTCCCCCTGTCCCCAAGAAGGGCACCCCCTGAGCCTTGTCCAGAGGCCCTGGTCTGCCCCTGAGGCTGCCTCTTCCTTCTCTCTCCTGTCTGTCCGTCTGTCCGTCTCTGTCTGTGTGCCCTGGCTGGCCTGCAGCGGCCGAGCTGTGGCTACATGCTGTGCACGGTGCTGCTGTCCCTGGCCGTGCTGCTGGCTGTGGCTGTCACTGGTGCGGTGCTCTTCCTGAATCACGCACACACGCCTGGCACGGCGCCCCCACCCATCGTCAGCACGGGGCCGGCTGGTGCCAACGGCGCCCTGGTCACCGTGGAGAGAGCCGACAGCTCACGCCTCAGCATCCTCATTGACCCGCGCTGCCCCGACCTCACCGACGGCTTCACTCGCCTGGAGGACGCCCAGGCCTCCGTGCTGCAGGCGCTGACTGAGCACCAGGCTGAGCCCCGGCTGGCGGGCGAGCAGGACAGGGAGCTGCTGGACACGCTGGCTGACCAGCTGCCCCGGCTGCTGGCCCGGGCCTCAGAGTTGCAGGCGGAGTGCACGGGGCTGCGGAAGGGGCACAGCGCGCTGGGCCAGGGGCTCGGCGCCCTGCAGAACGAGCAGGCCCACCTCATCCAGGTAAAGGCAGGACCGGGGCTTGAGGTCTTGGTGGGAGGGTGAGGTTGCTGCCACTTGGTGCCAGCCCTGTGCTGGGCACTTGATAACCATGGCCTCACTGAGTCCCCAAATGCCCCGGGACCAGGGGCTGTTGCCATTCCTACAGACAGGCAGATGAGGCACAGAGAGGCAAGTCTCTCGTCCAAGGCCACACAGCTGATGGTGCCAGGGCTCAAACTGTCTTCTGCCTGCAGTCCCAGGGCCCTGGGTATTTATTTGAATAGGACCCGGGGCATCCAACAGTCAGGTCAGATCCAGGGCTTTGGGGGCCTCCCAGGTGCTCCAGGGCAGGTGGGATGCTGGTGAGGTCATGACCTTCAGTAGCAAATTGAGGTTCAAGGTCAGTGGCAAGCCCTCTCCTGGTGGTGCCACATGGCCAGAGAGAGCCGCACCCACTGCCCAGATCCACCCCCTACTCTCTGCCACTTGATGCCCCAGCTTTCCAGGGAAGGAGGGACCAGTGAGTGAGCCCAACCAGACTCCCAGCCTGTCCCCCGCCCCCACACCAAGCCAGGCCCCAGGGTGAGTTTCCAGCGCTAACCACATTCGCCACACCTGAAGCACAGCGAGAGCCCTCCCCCTCACGGGACTGGAGCAGTGTCGGGTTTGACCCATTTTCCAGAGGCTCAGGGTGATCTCAGAGGCCAGGTGTCTGGCAGAGCCATGTCACCCGGCTCCCAGCCCCTCCCCATGCTTCCCAGAACCTCAGCTGAGCAGCCTAGGCCTGGGTTCTCAAAGCAGTGTCCACGGGCACCCCTCAGGACTGCCAGAGCTGCTGTTAAAAGGCACATCCCTGGGCCTTGCCCCACACTTCCCAGCAGCTTGGCGAGCGCCAGGGTGGCTCATGCGCCCGCGGCTGAGACCCCTGGCCCTGGGGTTCCTGCCCTCAGGGTTCAAGTCCTGGCTGTGGGACCCAGGGCCTGTCGGATGCCCTCCCCAGGGTATGTCTGCTCACCTGTAAAATGGGGATAACACAGTCCTGGCCTGACGGGGTGCCAGAGCTGCTGACGGCCCAGGCTCGGCCGGCACCTTGAAGTGCTGTCTGCACACCAGCTTCCTGTCTTATGGCGGATATTGTTTGCACCTGAAGCCGTGGGAGCCCCGCTAACAACCCCTTTTGCAGAAGGAGTGACAGATCCCCAGGTGCTAGGCCCGCCTGTGTGCTGATAAGCAGGGCTGGGATCCCGACCCCCTGCCACAGAGGGGCAGGCTGGGCTGAGCGTGGCGAGCGCCCTGTCTCCGGGCCATGGCGGCTCCGAGTGCCCGCTCCGAGTGCCCGCTCCGAGTGCCTGCCTCTGCAGCTGCCGCGTCCTCTGCGGCGCGTCCGTGCAGCTCAGCCAGCAGGGACGGGCCTCCCTGTAACCCCAAGCCTGCTTCTATGCACGTTTTAACTAGAACCGTTTGCTTGTTTAAACCAAGGGCTTCCTTGCCTGTTAGCAAGTGTGGGCCGTGCCCAAGTTTCTTGTGTGTTTGTGGCATCCGAGAAACACGAGCAGAACCCTAGAGACTTCACCAGTAAGCCTGGTGATCTTTGCCCGCCACACACCCTGCTTTCCAGCCCCAGGGGCTCCCCCACACCCGTCTACCTGACACTGCACTAATGCCCAGGGAGAGATGGGCCAGCAGGAGAGATCCTGGTGGAAGGCTCTCCCTGCGTGTCTCCGCCGGCTCCCCCAGGCCACCGGGTCCCCCAGGCCATGGGCTTCCCCAGGCTGCAGGCCACAGGTCGCTGGCACTGAATCACCTGCTCAGCAGAGGGGACCCTGACAGGGAGCGAAAAGCTTTGCAGCCTCTGCTTCCAAATGAGCCGGGAGTCGCATTCTGCACCGGCAGCCTACTCCTAGTTCCCTTCCTGGGACAGCTGTTACCTCCCTGTTATCTCCATGTGTAAAGACCCAGCAGGCTCTACACCCTCTGGCTGGCCCCTGGGTATGTGTGACAGACCCCAGAGCCTTCAGGCTGCAGCCCCACCCTGAGCTGCTCCCCTCCAGATGTCAGTGGCCGGAAGGGTGGCCACTAGCGGGGATGGGGGTACAGAGAACACCGTGAGCGCTCAGGCCCCCGACACGTTGCATGAACCCCAGCAACACTGGTCCCATTCCTCTGGTTCACAGAGGGGAAACTGAGGCGTGGGGGAGTTCCGTCGCCTTTCCGGGGTCTGTGGGAAAACCCATAGTCAACACCAGGGCCCAGCCCCGACGGCTGCCCTCACCCTGGGCTCCCGGCACAGGGATGGCACAGCCCTGGGGAAGTGGCCTGAGGCTATTCTCGGTCAGAGACTGCTCCTTCTGGGCTTTAGCCTCCCCAACTAACAAGAAGACAAGGCCTCGTCCGGGCAGTGCTGTGGGGTGAGGGGAGGCGCTGGACATGACAGAGCTGTGCAAAGTCAAAGCAAGGCTCGCCCGGGGGATGGGTGGGGTGGGGCAGTGCTCTGGGACCCCCCCTGTCATGGGCAGACCTGACCCCTGGCCTTCCAGGCCCTGTGGGGATTGGAAGAGACGTAGCGTGAGGGTATTTTGTAGTGTGGAAGGTGACTTATGAATTCACGTAATGAGATGGCTGAGTACTGGGTGCCCTGCTGTGGGCCCCACTCTGTGCTGGGTGCTTCCCACAGTGTCACCGGTCCCACGGCAGCGGGGCCAGGGAGGCCACGCCAGCCCGTTTGGTTAAGTCATCCTCTCTGGTCGTGTAACTGGAAAATGGGCAAGCTGGGGTTCTAACCCAGCTTTGCCCGATGCTAGGTGTGTCCTTCACATGCACACACGCAAAGGGGCTGAAGACACAGAAAAGGGATGAGTGGGAGCCACCCCAGCCCCTCCCACACCAGCCCTGTCCTCCGGGCACCTGGGCTCAGACCGCCTCGGGTTGGGGCCACAGCTGGGCAGAGCTCCTGAGGTGCCCGGAGCCCACCTTGCTGGCAGGTGTGCTGTGTGCCCGCCAGAGCCCCTGCCCCTCTGATCACGCCTGTGCTCCACAGCTTCTGTCTGAGAGCCAGGGCCACATGGCTCACCTGGTGAACTTGGTCAGTGACGTCCTGGACGCCCTGCACAGGGACCGGGGGCTGAGCCGGCCCCGAGTCAAGGCTGACCTGCAGAGAGCCCCTGCCAGGGGATCGCGGCCCCGGGGCTGTGCCAATGGTGAGTGGGGCTGAGCCACTGCCTTCCTTGGGTGACCTGGCGCCCAGCTTCATCCCCCCATGGCCCCTCACCTGCGGCAGTTTGCCAAGGACTTCCTGCTGCTGAGCAGTACGGGGACGCACCCCCACCAGCCTAATGAGGGGGGGCTCCTTGTGCTCATTTTCCAGATGAGCCAAGTGAGGCTCAGAGACAGTGTTCATCACCCCAAATCCCCCGGGGAGTGGCAGAGCCAAGGTCTGACCCCAAGGCTGGAGCTCTGAGGCCCAAGTGACATTACCGAGGGACAAAGAGGCCCAGGGACAGAGGGAGGGGGCAGGGCCCAGGCGGCGGGCCGGACCCCTGAACGCCTTCCCCGTCACAGGCTCTCGGCCCCGCGACTGCCTGGACGTCCTCCTGAGCGGCCGGCAGGAGGATGGAGTTTACTCTGTCTTCCCCACGCACGACCCCACCGGCTTCCAGGTCTACTGCGACATGCACACAGACGGCGGCGGCTGGACGGTGAGTCTGCGGCTTCCTCTTGGCCTTGTCCAGGCCGGGCCCTGGGGGGGGCCGAGGCTGCAAGCCTCCTACCCTCACCGAGGCGGGCCCCGGACCCTCCAACCTGCCTGTCATCCCACCAGGGAGCTCCACACCCACAGACACCACCTGCCCGGGGCACGTGGCGCCTGTGAGCTGACCCTCGGGGGCCACTCGGGAAGCAGACGCTGGAGCGGTTCCCTGCCGCCTGCCTGCGGAGCCGCCTTCTGCTCCCACAGCACCGGCCGGCCCAGAACACGGGTTCCCGGGCTGGGTGGGGCTGGGTCCTGGGACGAGCCGGGGCACCTGTGGCTAATGTGAGTTCCAGGGCCGACTCTCGGATGCTGGCTTTCTGTCCAGTTACCCTCGTGTACATGCAGGAGTGACGGGAGGCCTGGCCGCCGGGGGCCAGGACCCTGCTTGCCCATCTCCTGGCCAGGCACCGTCCTGCCTTCCTTGGGCCTCTGGCTCCCGCCGGGTGGGAAGTGGGAGCAAAGAGAGACCCTAACAGGCAGTGGAAGGACAGGGCCGGGGCTGTCACTGAGCCACTCTGTCATGAGCCCCCACGTCCACGTGCAGCCTGCTGTGGGACCGTGGGCACGTCATTGCGGTTCTCAGAGCCTCAGTCTCCTCAGCTGTGGAATGAGGATACCCACCTGTATCACTTAGAGCAAGGAAAACCACGAAAAGTGGCTGATTGAAGCAGAAAAGGGGTGTACGGGAGGGAGACTGGGGGGCCCCAAGGAACCAGCTCACAGCCGCCCAGGCAGGAACAGAGTCCCCCAAGAAGCCCAGGGGTGCCCGAGTGAGGCAGGCGGGCCGGCGGGGCAAGGTGAGTGCATCCAGTCGGCAGAGCTGCTACCAGGCTGGACGTGAGATGAGAGCACAGGGCTCCCCACTGGCCCTGAGACAGACAGACAGACAGACAGACAGACCTCTAAACCTCTCTCTGAGCTCCAGAGGAGAGTTTTTAAATCCACTGGATCTACGTTCGGGGGGCTAAAAGCTCTTTGTTTTCCTGACTTGGAACATCTGAGTTATGGTGTTTGCCTCTGGGACCCCCTCCGCGGGAAGAACAGCACCACTACCAGCCAGAGCCCGACAATCAGAGGGAAGGCTTCGGACAGACTCATGAAAGACTGTGGCGCCGGCTGAGCCGTGAATCTTCACTCGGTCTCCCGGGAAGCCGCTCAGGAGTTGAGCCGGGGGCGGGCAGTTCCTGGGGCCTGGGCTTCAGGATGATGGGAGGGGAGTGGGTGAGCAGGGCGCCCGCCCCCCACCCCTTGCCCGCGCCTCCCACTCAGACACCTGGACCGGGCCCTGGAAGAAAGGCCCCACTCTGCTGGGAAGCATTTGTACGGCCCATAAACGTTAATATCCATTTGGGCTTCCGTCAAAGGCAGTCCTTTCCCAGACACCTCTGGGCGCCTGTCAGGACCACCTCCCTGCTACACGGAATCTCTCAGAAGCTCAATTGTTGTTCGGGAGGGAGCTGGCCGCCCCCTCCAGCCGCCAATACCATGCATCCTCATTAGGTTCCCTGTCCAAACTGCCCGGCCTCAAGTGCCGGCCTTGGAGGGCTCTCCCTGGTGGACAGGGCGCCTGGGGCTGGACATTCCAGTCGGAGCCTGCTTCCCAGACACAGGTAGGGCGGGGATGGGGTAAGCAGCTCTGCCCGCCTAAGGGGTACTTTCCGGTTTATATCCCACTGTTCTGCCCCACAGAGCTCCGGCACCCCTCCAATCCCTGGAGCTGGCGGGGCAGCCTCAGAGAGGGCAAGAGATTTGTCCAAGGGCACTTAGCACGTGAGCAGCTGACCTGGGGCATGCACACCCAGCCTCACACATGGCTGGGGAAGTGATGGGTGGTCAATGATTCACAGGTTGAACCACTGGCCAGAGGATTCAGCAGCAAGCTCCTGGCTGGGTGGGGAGTTGTCAGCTGCAAGGCTGGGGGGCATGCGGGAGCCCAGAGGACAGCCCCTGACCCAGCCTGGGGCGGCCGAGAGAGGCTCCCAGATTGGGGGGACGAGGCGAGGACAGTGTTCCGGGCAAAGGGAACACGCGTGTGAGGGTCAGCAAGGCAATGGCGGGGCTTGTTCTGGGGACCCCGCCAAGGGTGCTGGCTCCTCCCTGAGGCTGTGGTGGCCGGAGGTCTGCTGTGTCCCCAGGCTGCACCCTGGCTTGGCACCGGCTGCCCTTGACCTGGGGAGTCCTTGATGACCAGGGCAGTGACCAGACTGCCTCCGTCTCAGCAGCTTGGATATTCAACCTTTTAAGGGAGCGGGGGTAGTGCCCGAGAAGGCTCGGCCGGTGCCTTGGCACTTGATAAACGGCAGCCGAGTGGTGTGTGCCAGGCGCCGACTGCCAAGCCTGGGAAGTGTGGCGGAGAGCCAAGCCTGGGGGTACCATTTTCAGTCCAAAACAAGGCGGGGCTCCCTGGGCTTGGCAACTGGTTCTAAGGGGCAGGCAGGTGGTGTCGGTTAGACCTACTGTGTGCCGCCTGGCTTCCTCTTTTCCGTTGTTGCTTCTTGGCTGTGACCCTGCAGGGTAACGACGGGGTTGTAGACACTGCCTTTTTATGGAGAGGGAAACGGATGCTCAGCAGGGCTGTGACCTCTCTGAGGTCGCACAGCCGGTGAGAGGCAGAGCTGGGGTTTTCCAGAACCTGTGCTTTGGCCGGTGAGGCCCAGAGGTGTCCAGGCAGGATTTAAGGAGCAGCTGCGTCCCAGGAAAGCAGCCTCCCCAGGGGCCGCCTTTGAAGGGCTGCATTCGCTCCCACATCCAAGTTCTTTGTTCTTTAGAAGCAAGAATCCGTCTCTGCCACGGCCTCCCCCTCCTCCCAGAATCAGAGGCTGGTGGCCACCACCAGCACGGCGCTGCCAGTAATTGGTTTCCACAGAAGCTTCATCAGAGTCCAGGAAAATCCCAGATGCTGCCTCCCGAGGCCCCTTCTACGGTGGCAGAGATGCCCTCTCCCCATCTTTAGGGTTTGGATGCACCCAGTCCCCATCCCTTTGACCTTAGCAACTGACTACCTGCCAAGACCCTGCTCAATCAACTGGCTAGTCAAGCACCTCCTCTGGGAAGCCCTCCTGGACCACCCACCTCCAACCCCAGTGGCTGGCTCCCCCTCCTCGGAGCTCCCAGCGGGTCTAACCTCAGCCGTTACCATTATGGAATACTGCGTAGCAACCAGCACATGTAACCATCACCAAGACCTTGTGGGCAGAGGCTGTGAAAATCCCCTTTTGACAGATGAGGAAACCGAGGCACAAAGATCGAAGGAACTGCCAGGTTGGAACCTGCTGTGACACAGGTAGCTCTGCCCTGTGACCGCTGGCTTGTGCGTCCACATCTCTGGGGGCTGTGAGCTGGCCAAGGTCCAGAGTCACCCCTGTGAGCCCGGGGATGCCGCATGGGGCCTGGGGGAGCAGCCCTCTCATTTTGCAGAAGACACGAGCCCAGGCTTTGATGGCCGCGCAGCCCCTTGGCTGGAGTCCCCACGGCTGGTGCTGGCCCAGGACTCCCCGTGGTTGGATGGGAGCTGTGCTGCCCGCTCAGCTATGATGAGGGCCGGGCGGGCTCACGGGTGTGGCAGAGCCCTGCTCAACCCTCTCAGCCACGGGGGCCCCTCAGCCTTTGTGCACCCTCAGCCCCCCTCTTTGAGCCTCCCCGCACCCAGCCTTGAGGCACCCCTGCTCTGCAGAGGTCGCTCCCACCTCTCCATGCCTTTGTCTTCTCACCTGCCCGATGACAAGGGGAGCTTGGAGCCGTCCCTCCGGGACTGTGGTGAGGAGGGCGGTGGCTGTCCTGGAAGACGCCGTCTGAGAGGGGTGACCACAGAGCCAGGCCCCAGCGCTCCAGACGACAACTCGGTGCTGCTGGCCCTGAGGCAAACCAGGAGCAGGTCGGACGGGGGTCTCTCTGAGGAAGGGACCCCGGCGGGAACTGGACCCGAGGACAGTGAGATGGGTCTCTGGAGCCTGCCTGACAAACGGGACAGCCAGCCACTCTCCTGCCCGTGGCCCGCCGGCCCTCGTTCCTTTGAAACCGGAGCACCATCTGCGGGAGCACGTGGGCCGGCTCCCTTGTCTCAGCCCCCTCGGTGGCACTGGGAAGATGCGCCGGCGGCTGGCTTTAGAAATCTGCACCAAGAACACAGGCTCTGTCTTCCCGCCCGCTCGTGGCACCTGCCCAAAGGCTGCGGCGACTGCCAGTGCTTCTCCATCAGTCGCTTCGCAGCTGAAACGCCGTGGAGATGCCCCAGGGGCTGGACCGATGGATATTTTAGCCTCCAAATTAATAAGTAATTATTTTGTTTCCCTACCTTTCCCCCTTCTTTTTTTTTTTAAAAAAAATCTTATTTATTTTTAGAGAGAGGGTAAGAGAGGGAGAAAGAGAGGGAGAGAAACATCAATGTGTGGTTGCCTGTCGTGTGCCCCCAACCAGGGACCTGGCCCAGCAACCCAGGCATGTGCCCTGACTGGGAATAGAACCAGCGACCCTTTGGTTCACAGGCCAGCACTCAATCCACTGAGCCACACCAGCCAGGGCTCCCCTTTCTTTTTTCCTTAAGTGGGATTCATGTCCCGTGGGCGGGCAGAGAATGGGGAGAGAATCCCAATTCTTTACCTATTTCCTCTCTGTTCTGCCTTTCTGGCTGACCCCTGCTCTGTTGTGGGGGCCTTCCGCACGATGCCATCCTGCCATCCAGGGTCCCTAAAGTCCAGCTGGTTTCCAGAAGCCTGAGGCCACAGCTGCACTTCACCCTGAGTCAGAGAAAACCGTCCTGTGTGTCTGAGAACGTGGGAGGACCAGCAGATGAGCGGGGGCCGCCTGTTGCACTTGGAACTTGCCAGCACGCTGTGCTGTGATGGGCTCCGGGTGAGGCTGCGGTTCTGAGAGCCCGGCCTGGACCTGGCACAGCGGGTGTTCGAGCTGAGGCGTGAGGCCAGCCCGCGGCAAGGGTTGGCAATAGGTCTCGACGTGTTGGCAGGTGGGGGAGTCAACGTAATGGGCTGTGATCAGCAGTTTTTTAAGTCACAGAGAGGGGAATAGAGTAAAACAGAACAGAAAATATTAGCGCCCAACCCTCCTAGGAAGGGCAGGCGTCATTCCAGGAAGCCTCTGTGTCAGAGGGAAACCCCCGGGCATGCGTGTTGCCCAGTAAACTTCCCGGGGTCCACGAGCTCAGAGCCGCTTCTGACGCATCTCAGCCCCTCGAGGACGGTGGTGGCGGTGGCGGTGGCGGTTTGTTGCCACTCAGGTTGAAGGGCCCGTGTTGGCAAACAACTGCTGTGGCTTCGGAGGCGCGGTGACACTGACCACTTTGTTGGGAATGTGGGCAGCGCTAACCTAGTTGCCAAACGCCGTCCAGGTCGGGGAGAGAACCTGGGGGCCCAGAGGCCCCAGACACGTGCTCACGCCCACTGATCAGGCACCAGGCCCCTCGGAAGGGTCATGCCTGGGACGGGCACCTGGCCCAGGAGGGCAGACAGTAGAGGGGGCCGAGGACCGCAGCTCCGAGGTCCGCTATCGGTGGGAGAGGCATGGCAAGCAGACGAGGGGCCCGGCCCAGGCAGCAGACACCCAGGTCAGTGGTAAACCCTGGCAAACACGCCTGTGAACGTGGGTGGTGGGACGATGGCCCTCAGGTGTCCAGCCTGGCCTTAGGCCGAGGGCATGTCTGCCCACCCTGCTGCTCACGGCTGCCTGCCCCTGGCCGGCGCCCGAGCTTCAGTGCGCAGTAACGAGGAGGGGGCGGGGGACACGGGCTCTGGGATCAGGGAGGGGGTTTGACGCGGAGTCGCTGCTGCGGCCTGCTCTCAGCACCAGCTGGTCTTGGCCGCCCTGGCCGTCTGTCCTAACGGGCAGGTTGTCTGGGCTTCATACCCGAAACCTGGCACTCCCACATCCTACGTCTGGAGAGCAGAAACAGGGGACACTTAGACAGCGGCAACGACACTTCCAGCCCCTGTGCCACTCCTAGCTGAGGTCTCGGGAGCAGGCTTCTCGGTAGGCGAGGAAGTGAGGCCTGGAGATGTCTTACCCAGGCCACATGAGGGCACACATGGGCCCAGCACCGTCGTCCCTCCGGGCGGTCCTGGAGCCCTCCCCTTCCCACCCTTCAAACCAGTCCCACTTCCTGCCCGGGCGGGGCGTCCCCTGTTCCTCTGCCCTGAGGGTCTGAGAGGCGAGCCCTGACTTAGTTTCCCCAGCTGGCACCTGGTGCAGAGGTGCTCAGCGGGATATTTGAGTGAATGAAAGGGACCTGGGGCAGGGCCCCTGGATGTCTCAGGGAGGAGAGGGTACAAGGCCTGCGTCCAGCAGGGACAGCAGGGCAGAGGGAGAGGGAAGGGGAAGCCCCTTGCCGTGGGTGGGCCTGTGGCCGCATGCTGCCTCCAGCCGGCACTTACCGAGGCCCGTCGTGCTGGGCCCTGAGCCCTTCTTGGTAGATGCTGGGGTGCTGTTAGGGTCCCCATTCTACAGATGAGGAAGCTGAGGCTCAGAGGAGGGGAGTAACTCCCTGGTGCTCTGGAGCCCAGGTCCGTATGCGATGCCCATCCCCCCATTCGGCCTCCCTTCTACACCCCCCCCCCCCCAAACAGGCTGCCTTCCCCTCCTCCTGCCAGGATTAGGCTTTTCGGAGGGTGGGCAGGCGTGCTCAGGGTCACAATCTGCAGCCGCCAATACGCTCTGCACACCCTCAAATCTTCTGAGCCCGATCGAATTTCCTTCTGCCCAGCAGGCCCCTCTGACAACGTCCGCATTTCAGGGCTGGGCCGGGTTTCAGGTCGTGGAGCATGAAAACGAGGTGACACTTCCCTCCCTCTGCCTGATGTCAGAGCGTTTTCTTGCACCTGCAGGCAGACCCGCACCTGGGCAGTTCCGGGTGGCTGAAATCAGGCTGCTTTAGTAATGAACCTGGCAGGTCGCTGGCGCGGCCGCCCAGCCCAACACCTCGGGCTGCCCAGATGGAGGGGTCGGCGGCCGGGCGCTGCCTCCGCAAATGAGGAGGAAAAGGCTGGTTAAACAGAAAGCCGCGGTGGCGTGGGGGCGAGGGGAAGGGGACTGTCAGCGGATCTCGCACGCGCTTGCTGGCGCAGCTCCGGCCTGGACTGGCTTGGTACTTATTTCAGAGCAATTTAACCGATGGGACTCCCGGCTCCCCAGCCAGGAGTGTTATTAAATGAGGGACAGAAGCCGCTGGGCTGTTCATCAGCACCCAAGTCACACCCCAGCCTGCTGCTGACTCCCGCCCTCCCCTGGGAGGGGCTGGGGCTCTGGTTTCCCAAACCAACCCCCCATCCCCTGCCTGGGCTGTTTCATGGATGGGGTGGGGGTGGGGGTGACTGGCAGAGCTCTGGAGGCTGGACCCGGGTGTGTGTGTGTGTGTGTGTGTGTGTGTGTGTGTGTGTGTGTGTGTGTGTTTGTTCTCGGTTTTTAAACGCTTGAGAATGGGTTTTTCTTTGCTTTTGTTCTCACCTGGGAAAGATATCAGGACCCTTGTCTGCCCCTTTTATTGACTAGTGGGGAAACTGAGGCCCAAGCAGAGACGGGCCAGTCTAGGGTCCAATGTCGAGGCAGCAGAGGTGGGCCCGGAAGCTGGGTTTCCTCCACCCTACCCCAGCGACTGTGACCCCCTGGTGAGGGGACGGATGGAGGCCTTGAGGTGTTCCGCTAGTCCCACCTTGGGCCACTGCAGCCCTCCAGAGTCCCGGCTCTGCTCCATGCCCCGTGCCGGGAGCTGTTGAGGGCCATGGGAGGCCCAGTCCCTGCCCCCTGGGAGCAGGCAGGTGGGGCAGGGGGACAAATGGGGGCCGGGGGCCTGGGGGGCTGGTGCCCACTCTCCAACCTCACCTCTGGTTGCAGGTGTTTCAGCGGCGGGAGGATGGCTCCGTGAACTTCTTCCGAGGCTGGGAGGCGTACCGGGACGGCTTCGGCAAGCTCACGGGAGAGCACTGGTTAGGTGAGGGGCCCTGCCACCCGCACAGGTGTCCTTCTCTCCTCCGGAGTGTCCCAGCTTGGGGGCCGGGGCGGCAGGCCCTCCCCAGATGGGTGGCCATCTACATCTCCCTGGCCTGGCACGCCCGGGTCAGCTCACAAGTGCTGGGTTCAAGGGGGGTTGCTGGCGCAGAAAGCTCAGATTCCCGTTGTTGCGACTACTGTTGTGTTCTTACTATTTACCTGTCAACTCAGTGTTTTAAATTTTGAACACCTAACACGACTGCATTCTAAAGAAGAGCATCCATTCAAACCACACAACTGAGGCCCCACAGGTCTGGGGGTTGTGGCTCACGGAGAGGTTTCGGGGTTTTGGAAACACGGTTCCCTGTGCGAAAGCGCTCAAGTCGGTGAGTGGTTTTATTACATCCGCGGAGCCGTGCGGCCATCCCTACCCTCCGATTGCAGAACGTCCCCTCCACCCCAACGAGACACCCTGTGTCCCCGTGAGCCGTCACCCCCACTGGTACTGTAACAAACATGTAAATGTGCGGCGTGGGGATGACGTGTCCTGTCACTGGGGTGACCTCCCACACCCCGTGGTGCACCTGTCCTGCCTCAGCTTTCCGGGCTTGGACATCTGGGAACCTTCCCAGCAGGGTTGGGAGCAGCCTGGCGGGAGCGAGAGGAGGTGACAGTGAAGGTGGGAGGCGTGTGGCTGGCGGGGGCGCCCACCAGAGGGCTGAGGACCAGGGTCCAGGCTCCGGGGCTGGGGCTGGGGCGGGAGGGTCCCGGGGTGGGGCCCAGGCGTGTGCCCACTCCCCTGTGTGTGCAGGAGCAGCTGGGTGGCAATGTAAGCCATTGTGTAACACCTATCTGCTTTGACCTGGGACCTGTGAGGGAAGGACCCCCGTGCCCCGACCTTGGCTATGTCCCCGACCGTGCACCCCAGCGTGGACTCCATGAGCAGAGTCCCCACTGCCCACATACCTCCTCTGGGCCCAGCCCAACACCTCAACCCACCCTAGAGGTGGGGCAGGAAACGGAAGCTCAGAAAGGGCGTTCACTTGGTGCACAGGCCACCAGTCACAGGCAGGGGTGTGTGTGTGTGCACATGTGTGTGTGCCTGGGTCAGGGAGCCTGGGCAGGATTCGTGTGCTGGAGCCCCCCGGAGCTCTGAACTGCACCCCACGCTGAAGGAATGAAAGCAGGGGCAGGGGCAGGGTCGGGGCCTGGGGGGCAGCTTTTAGGTAGGGGGGCCCTTCCCCAGTGCCCCCATCCAGGCGGGGTGTAAAGACAGGGAGAAGGCGGCCAGGTGGGGACCCTGTGACCACATCACTGCCCACCACTATGGAGCAGTGGTGGCATCTCCACCACCCAGGCGCGGTAATGGGAGTTAGCTGTGGAAGGCGCAGGAGGGAACATGTCCGCTTGGGCCCGGCCCACAAGTCCCCGCGCCGCTCCCTCCCTTTGCTCCTCCACATTCCCACCACCTTCTCATCCAGGGCCCTGTCTTTTCTTATTGGGTGATGGGAGCTCTTTACATATTAAGGTCACTGATCTTCATCACACACGTGAGGCGTGGGTGCTCCCAGTCATCATCACTGTTCATCTCCTGGAAAGTCCACATTTTTACGACGTCGGTGTGGCCAGCCTTCTCCTTATCGTGTGGGGTCTAGGCCCTGCTGTCCCATCCCGGTGGGATAAACATTTCTCCCATTTCTTAGACTCTGTTTTGGGGTTACGTGGGAATGGAGGAGGTTTGAGGTCTGAATGCTTTTCTCTCCACTTTCATCCGCCAGCCCCCTTCTCTCTCGAGCTCTGTGATTTGAACTCTGAGAGGTGACGGAGTCAGCGCTTGGCTCCCCACCCAGG
The DNA here is from genome assembly GCA_007922815.1 of Macrotus californicus. NCBI lineage: Eukaryota > Metazoa > Chordata > Mammalia > Chiroptera > Phyllostomidae > Macrotus > Macrotus californicus. The sequence continues at coordinate 90,664 of VMDR010000953.1, forward strand.
GGCCCGGGGGAGTGGGGGTTGGGAGTATCCTGGCAGGTCACCAAGGGCTGGAGAAAGGTGGAGAGCACAGGCCGGGGGAGAGGGAGGGAGGGAGGTGGCCCTCTCAGGAAGGAGGGTGAGTTGAATGTGAGAGGAATTCGGAGGCCTCGGCATCCCTTCTGACCCCTGCCTTGGGGCGCCCTGCCCAGGGGCGGCTCCTGGGCGGGCACTGTAATGCAGAATCAGGAGCAGAGCAAGGCTTAGCCCAAAGGGATGGGCCTTGGGGCACCAGCGACCACCCAGTGGTGCTCTCCCAGCATGCCCACTGGGCTGGCCTCCCCCTTGCCCTGTTCCTGGATTGGGTTACTTGCCCTGGGCAGGAGCTGAATAAGAGCAAGGAGTCTGGGCAAATCTGCGTGGGTTCAAATCCCAGCTCTGCCACTTACCAGCTGTGGCAGCTGGGCTGGTTGCTTAACCCCTCCCCGTCCTCCCCCTGGTGCCTCATTTCTCACGTATAAAATGGGGATAAAAGCCGTGCCTGCCTCTCTGGACCGGGACAACAGCAGCGACCATGGGGACAGTCTGAGCAGTGGGCCGGGCCCCGTCCTAATCCCTGAGCGCTGCACGGGACTCTTTCATGAAATTGGATCCCTTCCAACTCCATGGGTCTGTTAGTCCACGTGAGTGCTTGGTACGGTGCCCGGGCTCTCTGAGTGCCGACCAGGCGGTGGCTGTTGTCACTGTTGCCCATCCTCTGCCCTGGAGAGTTTGGGGAGCCCTCTGGCCCCTCACATCAATCAGCCCTGTGAGGCCCAGTGAATGGGTGGTGCAGGCTGAGGCCCAGAGAGGGGGAAAGGCTTGCGCAGAAAGCCCGGCCCAGGGCAGAGATGAGAGAGGCTGGGGGACAAGAGCCTTAGGCAGTCCTAGCCCAGCTCTCCCTGGGTCCCGGGTCAGGAAGACGAGGATGCAGCGAGATGCTGGGCAGGTCAGCGACAGCGACTCTTTCTCTGGACGTGGACCATGGGAACAAGGGCCCCCTGGGCTGGATGGGGAAGGGCCGCACAGCCCTCATGCCCCGTTGTTAGCTTGTACACGCTGCCCCACACACGGGTGGGGGACCCTCAGGAAAGCAGGCAGGAGGGATAGACTGATAACCTAAATGCTGATAACCTAGAAGGTGTCTATTAAATGGCCTCGTCATTGAGAGGTAATCAGAGGAGCAGGGAAGCACTGTGAGTAGTACACCTGGTGGGGGAGAGGGAGGCCCCGCGGGAGACCCCAGGGTGGCCCGGGAGGGCTGGGGGGCAGGGACGGAAAGAGGGAGGGAGGGGAGGTGTACAGAGTCAGGCCCTGGAGGCAGCAGGAGACACAGACATCTCCTTTTTGTCACCTTCCTGTCACCAACCATGAGCTTAGCTCCTGTTTCTTCCTTGTTCTCTCTGGGGGTCACCTTTCCAAGCTCCCTAATCCCTCCTGCATCCTCTCTCTCCTCCAGGGCTCAAGAGGCTCCACACGCTGACCGCGCAGGCGGCCTGTGAGCTGCGCGTGGACCTGGAGGACTTCCACAACGGCACAGCCCACGCCCACTACGGGAGCTTCGGCGTGGGCTTGTTCTCTGTGGACCCTGAGGAGGACGGGTTCCCGCTCACGGTGGCTGACTACTCGGGCACTGCAGGTAGGGCTCCGGGCGGCGGGTGTGTGGCCGTGGCAGCCACCAGTCCCCCACCCTGGGAGGACAGAGGAGGTCCTGCAGGCCTTCCCCACCAAGTCCCCCCGGTCCCCATCTCAAACCCCTGCACCCCCAGCCAGCAAGGCCTGGAGGGTTCGCCTGCCGTGCAGATGAGCAGAGTGAGCCCAGAGCCAGGAAAGGGGACATCTGGGGTTTGGGCTTTGCGGGGCCTCTAAAGTGTGGCGGCTGAACCCCTCTGGGCTGGGTTTCTTCGGCAGTGGCAAGAAAGTAAGGGAGGGTGTGAATGGCTGGGAGGAGGGAGAGGCTGCCTAAACCCGGGTCAGCCACGGGGACCCCAAGGGGGCACGGTGGGCACCTGTGAGCCACATGGGCACTGTGTGGTCTGTCGGGGTAGGTGTGTGTGCACCAGCGTGTGCACGTGGGAGCACGAGTGAGCATCGCGCACAGGTAGCGGGGCTGGCACGCCTGCACCTGCGCCCCGAGTACGCATTTTGCGTGTGTGCCCGCACAGGGGACTCCCTCCTGAAGCACAGCGGCATGAAGTTCACCACCAAGGACCGTGACAGCGACCACTCCGAGAACAACTGTGCCGCCTTCTACCGCGGTGCCTGGTGGTACCGCAACTGCCACACGTCCAACCTCAACGGGCAGTACCTGCGCGGCGCACACACCTCCTACGCCGATGGCATCGAGTGGTCCTCCTGGACCGGCTGGCAGTATTCGCTCAAGTTCTCCGAGATGAAAATCCGGCCGGTCCGAGAGGACCGCTAGACTGGCCCCGTGTACCGGCCGCCCACACTGCCCTCCCTCTGCTCCCCACCCCAGCCACTCCTGCTTGTCGCCTGCCTGCCTGCCTGCACCTAGCTGACCCGCTCTTGCGTCATCATAGGGGTGGACCGGGCCAACCCCAACACTAAGCACCCTGGGCAGATGAGATCACACATTTCCTTCGCACTGTCCCCACTCCCCAATTTGCCTCTGATGGGGGGTGAAGCAAATGACCCAAAATTCTACCTGCCCAGACTTTGGCTCCTTGGCTGTCTTCTCCTGGCCAAGAGTCAGCCACAGCTCCCTGCAGCCCCATGCACTTTGCCAGCCCAAGCACCTGGCATTATGGGGGCACAGAGGAGACGGGACAGCATCCTGGAGCCCCTCTAGCAGACAAAGTCAGGTCTGAAGCCAGCCTCCTCTGGTCCTCTGGACCCCCCTCCCTTGTTTCCACCGTGCCTGGAGACCCCGCCTCTCCCCAAGAGCCCTGGGAGCAGCCAGTGCTGAGGGTAGCCCGTGACCAGGGGCTGGCACCATCCCACCAGGCCCCCAGGCCAGGCTGTGGCTCATCGGCCTACCTGGACTCACGCCCCAAGGTGGGGCTGGTTCCCTGAAGTCCCCACCCTCCACCCAGTGTCCCCGCAGGCCTGGTAGGTCCCCGGTGCCCTTGGCTGCTGTGCCCAGCACCCTCCTTTCTCCTGCCTGTGGAAGGAGGGGACAGATCCCAAACCACTGGTCTGGACCCGGCCAGCGAGGACCTCTTGGTTCTCTGGGAAGGTTGGGGCTTGTCGCACCCCTAATTCCGGGACCCTAAGACTCCCTTGGGGCAGGCCTGGAGGGTGGAGGCTGGGCTGGGGGAGTTCAGTGGCCATCACCACCCCATCCACCCAGAGACCACATCTCAGCGTGGAGGCCAACCCCTGCCGGTGACTGTGATGCCACCTCAGGTCAGAGGAAGGGGGCCTTGCGTGGCCAGCGGAGGAGACAGGCCCCAGCCCGGCACTCAGAGACACTTTCTCACTGAGGGCCCCAGTGCCCAGCTCACTACTGGTGCACCCCCCACCCCAACAAGGACTGCAGGTCCCAAGGTCAGTGGTCAGGAAAGGCAGGGCTGCACCCCTGACCTTAACCTCCTGCTCAACAACCTTGGGGCCCTGATGCCTTTGCTGTCAGAACCAAGTTCAGGGCTGCTTTTTCAAGTCCCCACCTGTGGGTACCTGTTCAGAGGGGATGGTTTTGGGGGAGCCGGAAATCAGCCTGGGGAGCTGCCCAGAGTGTGGGCAGCACCGGCAACCCCTCCTCTGGCAGGACACCTCTACAGGACACCCGGAGGCAGGCACATGGGGAGAGGGGATCCGCTCTCCCTGCCCCTTCCACCAGAGTTGGTGCATCAGTAACACGTCGGAGGTGGCCAGGGTGGTAGCCAAGGCCTGGAGTGCTGCCCACTCGCCCCGTGACTGGGCCAGCCCCACCTGGTGATCAGCGTTTGGCAAAGATTTGTGGGACATCTGCTCTGGGCCACGGCCTGCCCTGGGCGCCTGACAAGACCAAGTCCCTGCCCTCTTGGCCCCCAGCTCAAAGCAGAGATGGTCCAGGAATGGTGCTGGCAGCCCAGGGTGACTGGGGCAGCGATGGGAGCAGCCCAGGTGCAGGCAGTTCAGCGAGGCGGGGGGACCTGAGATGACCGCACCTGGCCAATCCTGGGCTGGAGCTGGCTTCCGCTGCCAGCCTTGCAGTGCAGAGCCAGCTGCCATTTAACATGTGCCCAGCGCTTTCTGATCTGCCATCAAACAAACTCCTGGTGACTGACGTTCAGGAGGCTCAGGGTGCCTATGCCAGGGCTCGGCGGGGGAGGGGGGAGGGGGCAGACATGTCGCAGCTGGGGCCTAACAGGGACAGGTGAGGATGGCATTCAGGGGCCTGCAGTCAGCCTCTGGCCAGCCTGGAGACACCCATTCCCCCCTGCTCGAGAGCACCAGTCCTGCTCCCAGCCCAGGCCTGGCACCACCAGGGGACCAGGCTGGACCAAATGCTGAATGAGCATCATGGTGAGGAGAGCCAGGCCAGCCCCCTCTTCCCAAAGGGCACCCCTTCAGGGGCTGGTGCTGAGCACAGGCGGACACTGCGCACCAGGAGGCTGCTGGGAGCAAGGCAGGCCCCCATGCCGTGATACCCACCACACCAGATGGGAGTGACCACAGAAAGAAGGGGATGCTGGGAGAGCCAGAGGAGAGAGGCAGCTTTACCGAGTCCTGAGGGATGACAGAATGCTAAAGGTCACCCAGGAACCCTGACCCACGGGGCCCAATTTGACATTGGGGGTGCCTGTGGCCCTGCTATCCCATGTCAGCTGACCAATCCCCTGCCTCCTTTGATGAGCGGAGCCAGCAGGAAGGGGGCGGCATCCACACTGGAATGTTGGACAGTGCACGTAACCCCCTACCCGCCCCCCCCATCCCAGCCCCTCCGAGTTCCTCTCCACAAGCACAGGTAGGTTCTGAGGAATCAGCCAGGGGCCTCAGGCCTTGCCTCCCAAACTTGGACGCATCTCTGAATCTGACCACCTAGATGGCCACCTGAGCTCCCTGGGTCTAGAGGACAAACAGACCTGGTCCCCCCCCACCCCCGCCCACCCACCCCATGCCACGACCTCAGCAGTCCTCGGGAGATAAGGACAGAGCCGGGGGCAACCCTCAAAGTGCAGCTGCCCTCTGCAGCCACATGTAAATAGGGTTTGTGTTTACCTTGGGGCAGAAGCCATGTGGCCAGTGCCCACCTCCTCCTGGTCCCGCCTCCTGTACCGCCACTCACCTCACAGGTCTCCAGCTGGTGCTGGAGACTCAAAGGCTCAGGGGCCCCGTCACCCAGGATTTGAAGGATCATGGGAGTGTCAACAGGAACCACCTGCTGCATCTGCCAGGCCAGGAGCAGAGGGTGGGAGTGGATGCCTGTCTTCTGACGGGAGCGAGGCCTGCAAACTGTCCTGTGGCACCTGAGGAGCACCATGCCGGCAGGACGACACAGCAGACATGCTGGTCCCAGAACAAAGGACACTAAGCCTTGGTCCGAGTGGCTGAGGCTTCCCCAGGGCCTCAGTGCTTCACCTGCTCGCAGGGAGAAGACAGCCCCAGCCCCTGAGGGGTCCAGGCAGCTGGCAGGACTGGACACACCGGGGGCTGGGCTTGGTCCTTGGTGGGGCTTGGACAGCAGGGGACTGGCCCCGGCCTGAGCCTGAGCACACGAGGCTGGCTGAGTGAGAGTGAGCGTGAGGGTGGGGAGAGCTGCCGGTGGACCCACATTGTGAGCAGCAGGTGCCAGTCCAAGCCGAGGGCACTTGGCGTTGTGTGTGTCTTCCTGTCTCCAATAAAGTCTCGTGGTGACCTGGCTCGGGCCTTGCCTCTAACTGCTCCACGCCCACAGGGAGCACGAGGTGGGTCAGACACCAGGCACCAGGACGGCCTCCTGCGGTTTCCCCAGACCGCCCCCACCATTTCCCAGAGAGCCTTAAACCCGACGGGCTGGGCACTGGGGGCGAGCCTGGGCCTCTCTGCCTGTGCACCCATTCCATTAGGGTCCCCAGGGTGAGAAGTTGTCCCTGTGGGTCCCTTGTGGCTGGACTCCAGAGGAGTTGTGAGTTTTTATTAAGAACAGCCCCCAGTGGCTCTTTATTCATAAAACCAGTTCGAGGCTTAAGGATAAAACAGTACCCTGAGCTTATTTAATAAAATCCAGTATTTACTGAGTGCCTGCGTGGGAGACGCTGTGTGGGTCCAGGCCTGGAGCTAACTGCACACCCAGCGTGTGTGGCAGAGGCTGCTGCCCGCCTGCCTGTCCCTGCAGTTCAGAGAGGACTCTAGTCCCCTCTACAGTGTCCTCGGCCAACAGGCATATAACCCTGCCCACTTGGGCAGCTCTATATTGGGCCCACAGGGATGTCTGGGTGGGCCAGGCCACTGCGAGTGACCATCTGCCTCTCCAGGGGCCATAGGTGACAGCCTTGCCCAACTTGGCCCCTCCCCTGCTGCCCCACGGCTGTTCCCTCATCAGGAAGCTGCTCTGGCTCAGTTCATGGGGGCAGCCAACTGGAAAGACTTGGTGAGTTCAGTCACAACGGGGTTCTCAGGACTGACGAGGGTGCTTCCGGTTTAGCCCCCAACTGGGCCTAAGGCAACACGGGAGGGGTCCCCATGAGAGGAGGAGCCGGCACCCCCGGGAAGCCCAGGCCCATGGAGAAGGCACCGTCGGGGCTCTCGGACACCAGTAGCAGCCAACCCCGGTTGAGTGGGTATTGCACCACCTCCTCGGTCTCACCTAGTCACTCACGAGCCCCCAGAATGTGGGTGTTGCTGTCATCCCCAATCAGGTGGAGAAATGAAGGCTCAGAAAGTGATGGGAGTCGCCCAAGGCCATGGCTGGCACGTGGCTGGGCAGGTGTGGAACCAGTTCTCGGGCTCACCTGGTGCTAGAGGCAGAGGTGTGCCCGAGAGCTGACGGAGGCCTTAGCTCAGCAGCACCAGGCTGCCACCTGACAGGTCTTGCCCTCAGCCCATGCTTTCAGAGGCAAGGACAAGCTGCTGGTCAGCCTGGACATGCTGGGGCATGGCCCTGACCCGCCCCTGGGACAGCTTCCCAGGGGACCTCCTGCAGGTGGCTTCCAGCCTGAGAGAGCAGGCCTCCCGGCCCCCTCTCCCATCGCTGCAGACTCCCCGTTTACCCTTTGTTGTCGGAAGCTGACTGGCAGGGATCCTGGTGCCCTCTGAGACCCAGCTGCAGCCCAGACCCTGTCCTTGTGCCACGGCTGGAGGCCCTGAGTCCCTGCAGTGGCAGAAATGGTCACAGTTGTCATCCCCCCCGGCTGCTCAAGAGTTGGGGGGACTCATTCCCTGGAAGGATCCCAGAGGCTTTGAGGAGCCCAGGAATGCACAGAAAAACAAGCTTTCTGGCCAGGTATTCTGGGGGCACCTGGAAAAACCCTGAAACTGCAAAGTTTGGCACCAAATCCTGCATCAGAGTTGGCTCTGGGCACCTCTACCGAGGGTGGGGCTGGGCTGAGGAATCAGTGGCCATATTGAGGCCTTATTCTTTCCCCCAACCTGGTCTCCACCCCAAACCTGTGCCAACACCCTGGACTTTCTGCGGTCACTTCCCAGAGGTTCTGGCCCTAGTCCTGAAAGTGACCCTGGGCAAGTGGCCATTTTCGCAGCAGAACCTTTTCCAGAAGCCCCATGTGTCAAACGGCCCAGGGGAGCTTTTCTCCTGGGGGCAGGGAGGTGGTCCCCAGGGTGGGACCCCATAGCTGCTCTCCCCTCCCTCCACAGCGGTCCGCAGAGCACGGCATGGGAGCCCAAACCTCTCATTTACAGCTCGGGAAACTGAGGCACAGAGAGGGCAAGAGTCTGGCCCAAGGCCTCACAGCGCGTTGGTGACTCACTGCAGGCTGCACCCCGTCGTTAGCCAGCACCCAGCCTCATAACCAACCTGGCTCACTAGGAAGATCAGACAAAGACACTGGAACCCCCTGTCGCGTGCACACGTGCACATCCGCACGCCACCCCTCCTTTCCCACATGGGCGTAGGCACTGAACGAGGCTCTGGGCTTTCGGAGGGGAAGGACCGAGTGGGCTAGAAAGAGGGCTCACACGGGCCGGGGGCTCTGGGCCCCTTGCACTCCCCGTCTTCTGGGAAGCAGGCGTCCCACCGCCCGGCTCATGGCTCCGGAGCCGGTGAACCGAGGCACCTAACAACCACGTGGCTGACGGGAGTGGGAGATGACCACTGTTTTCACGGGTGTCTGAATGCTGAGCCCACGGGAGTAGTCGTGCGGCCAGGCAGTCGGGGGGTGAGGCAGACCCGACAAAGGCAGGACCGTCAAGGTTGTTAAGGTGGGAATCAACGCCTCCTCCAAGGCACTGGAGGGCCGGTGCCCGTAACTCGGAGTTAATGATGCTGCCGGATCTCCTCCACCCAAGGCGAGGGCAGCCCGCCTGCCCTCATCAGACAACATCCTGTGTTGGGTCTCTGACCCGTGCAGTCAGCGCCGCCCCCTCCTTCACCACCGGCGTTCCCAATGGAATCCCAGAGTCAGGAATGTACAGCAATCAGCACACCCTGGGCGGCAAGCCCACGCAGGCAGCCCACATAAAGTGGGGAGAGCCCGGGAGCTGCATCTCCTGGACCAGAGCCCAGAGGAGCCTGCCCAGCCCTGCCAGGGGCCCAGGCCCACAGCACGGTGAGTACAGCTGCCCCATACCCTGCAGGAACCTCACTCAGGCCCTCATCCAGGTCAGAAGCTGGGCAGGGGCAACTGCGGGTCTGGGGAGGCCCGGGAAGGTGAGAGCAAGCACCTCACCCTGCAGTCCAGAGAAGCGCAGACGGGCCAGAGCTGCCCTCCAGGTCTTCCATCCTGTGCGCTTCTTGCCACATCCTGGGGCCCAGTTTTAGGTGGCAAGTGTCCCAAGCTTCCACGAGGTTCTTGAAGGGGTCCATGACCCCCAAAAGGTGAGAAGGGCCACTTCCTTCTATGCATCAAGATGTCCCCTTTCATGAGACCCAGAGGACCTCCCCAAGTGGACTCATCCACCAGGTGGGATCCTCCCCGGTTGAAATAGCTGTCCACAGTACCCGTCCCCCCAGGCCGGAGGTGGCTCCAGTCCTGGGGGACAGGAGAAGCCTGGGAGGGCTGGCTTTGGTTGGAGAGGGCTGCTTCCGCGACTGTACGGCTGTGGCTGAGTTTGCTCCGGGGGTCAGGGCTGTCTTCCCCAGAACCAGCCGTTCGTTTCAGCCTGCTCTCCTCAGAGGACCAACTGGCCCCGACGTGCCGTGACTGTTACCAAAAAGGCTTCCTTGGCGAGGGAACGAGCCATCATTGCCAAGGCAGGGGCACATGGGGACGCTCTGGTCCGGGTTCAAATCCCCACAGATCCCCATCCATGCAGCGACTCCTGAGTCGAGCCCAGTTAGACCTGAGCTGGCACCCAGGCTGTCACTTGCAAAGCTGTGAAACGCAGCCCCCAGGGAACAGGGGGACCACCTCCTGGGGGAAGGTAGTAAGGGCAATAGCAGACGTGGACGGAGGCAGCGCCCACTGGCCAGCAGAGGCACAAATCCGCCTGCACCTCGTGGCTGTATGGCCTAGGCACAACCTCGGCCTTCCTGATGGCTCTCTTGGTGAAAAAATGAGACTAACAGTGCCCGAAAGTTAGGGTTGTGGGGAAGATGGCGTGGGCACCTCGGTGCCCCGGCCACGTCTGCATGCCCTCTCCAGGTGGGTACTGGAGCTGGACCGGGTCCACCCAGTCTGTTTCCTCTTTTTGGGAGCCATGGGTTTCCGTGTAGAGGCAGTGGCTGAGTGTCCCAGCTAAACAGCCCAGCCAGACCCATTCACTATCAAGTTGGAGACAGAGTGAGTGGTGCTATTGACTTTCTACCCCGCAGCTCTGAGATGATGCGGCCCGAGTCGGTAATTCCAACAAGAGAAGAACGGACCCAAATTGCCCGGCTCTCCGGGGGCGGCCTGTATGCTGCCGTAGGCCATTCCAGCAGCAGTGGGATTAGACCCTAGGCTGCCACGGCCGTCAAACCCAGGGATGGCCGGGGAGGGAGAACCAGCTGTGACACTTCCCTGTGCTGCTTTCAAGTTGGGCTCAGCTGAGCCCCCAGCTTACACCTCTGGCGGCTGCCCAGACCCTGGGAAGTAGGTGACCAGTGTCACGCAGGGCCCCCACGGGCAGCTCTAACTTCTCCCTCTCTCCTCCGGACCAGATGGTAAGCCCTTACTTCCTGTCCTGCCTCCTCCTGCTGCCGCTGGGCACCTGCTTTCCTCTACTGGGCAGGGAAGAGCCCACGGACGGCACCACGAGCAAAGCAAGCTGCGCTGACCTGGCGGGGGGACACCCAGCCCGCCTCCCGTGGGGCTCCTCTCTGTGGCCGAGCGCTGCACACCCACACACCCTGCTCGTCACTGCCCAGGAGGCACAGCCATGGGGCAGAGCGTGTGCCGGCTTCAGGGTTCGGTCTGGGAGGCGGGATGACGACAGCGAGGCCGCTGGCTTCCTCTCTGCTGACGGCAAGAAGGCTAGCAGCCTGTTAGGGACCCTGGCCAAAGAGCTCAACGGCTACAACAGGAAGAAAGGTGGCTTCAGCTTCCGCTTTGGCCGGCGGTGAAGGGGCCAGGGCATCCTGGGAAGGGTTTCTCCTCGGACCCTGCCCCCACCTTCCCCCCCCACCTCCAAGACCCTGAGGAGGTGTAGGCATTATTACAATGAATTATTAGTTGTAGGGTGGGTTAGGTGGGTGCTTACTTTTGATTTCCAACTTTACTGAAGCAAAAACCTAGGCGGTGTCCAAAAGCCAGCCGTTATCGGTGGGAAGATGATGCTACTGTCACGGCGGCCCCTCCCTGTGGTCTGGTTCCAAGAAGCCCTCTGGCCACAGCTGCGTGGGGCCGAGGACTCTGTCCGTCACGAACGTGAGCAGGCAGCAGGCTGTGCTGGCTCCGAGCTGCTCAGGCAGACTGAGTGATGACCGAGGGGGAACTGAGGTTTTGACAGTCTCCGTGGGGACGTCTGTAGCTGACATCCAAAGTGCACTGGGGACTGGGAGGGTGCCACTGGGTTCAGAGCACGGCTCAGAGAGGTAGAAACAAAAAAAACAGTCTGTTCTTCACCCCATTAACACAAGACCCCTGGCAAGAAAACCCTGCTGCGGTGTGGAGGTGCCGTTCAGAACTGGCTGCCCATTCCCTCTGGCGACCGCCCTGCTGGTGGTGCAGGGCCTGCCAGGAGGCTGGCGAGAGAGAGGCCTGGAGGGCACTGCAAACGCTGGGGTGAGAGCTGGGTGGGCCTCCTGAATAAAAGTGGCAACACCTGCAGACGGTGACAGAGAGCCTGCCGGACTCGTGCCCCCAGGCCTGCTGTGCCCCAGGAGCTTCGTTCCCCGGGCTGCCGGGCCTCGGCTGTGGGGAGACGGAAATGGTGCTGCGTGAGCCGCACCCCTGCCCAGCATCCTCTCAATTGGCTGTTGGGAAAACTCCCTCGGTCAAAGGTATAGGAAACACGTACATGATGGGCTCTCATCCTGCACTTGATGGCTCCCTCCCTGGTGTTCTCCGAGCAAGGAGCATTCTGAAAACACCTTCTCGACCTGGAGGAAGCCGGAGCTGTCTGGAGCGGCTGCAGGCCCGGGGCGAGGCCGAGCACCTCTACAAAGGCTGCCCTGGCGCGTCCAGCACCCCGTCCTGTGTCAGACACAGCACTCTGACACTTCTCACTCCCGGCTGCTTCAACTGCTGAGATGAGAACCTGTATTGATGTTACCATGGCAACATCTCCCCTCCTCCTCCGGAGCTGCGGCTTGCCCTGCTCACAACTGAATAATTTTCCATTGAGCTGTCACAGTTAATTGGTGGGTTTTTATTAGCCTTTTAGAACCGCCCTGGGCGGGCCCCATTTGGCCCCCTGGAGCACTTCCGTGTTTTCCCGTCTGTCAGTGACTTACACTCCCCAGGGGCAGCTCTCAACCCTTTGGCAGCCAGAAGCACTTCATTGCCGGGCGTCCGGGCCTGAGCCACACAGCCAGGCCAGGCTGACTGGGGAGTGGGGGCGGTAAACAAGTCAGGCGCACAGGAGTCAGAACATCCCCTGATGTCGGAGCGAGGTGCCTTCCCCTGAGCCCCTCACTGCTTCTCCCCAGTGCTTTCGTGCATGGGCCCCGGGACTCAGAGCTCCGTGACAGGGACCAGACGGAGCTCGGGAGGCACATCACGCCTTGACCCCCACCAGTCCGAGAGAGGGGTGGTCCGGGGATCCTCCTGCCGACCCAATGGTCTGAGGGGGATGGAACACACCCCCGGGTCTCTCTCTGTTGGAACCAGAGGCAACCACTCACCCTTAGGCCATGGAGGGCAAACCTCAAGGAAACAGGTCTGTGTGTCTGCCCACCAGGGACAGCTCGGCGCTGAGTCTGTGTCACTGGGCAGCTGGATGAGAGAGGCACGGCTGCAGCCCCAGGGCATGCCCATTCCCACTCTGATAAGGTGGGGGCGGGAGGCAGCAACCTGGGTGACCCCTCCTTCAGCTCATTCACACACACCAAGGAACGTGCTCTGGAATGGCCAGGGAAACAGGCTGCAGACCAACGGCAGAGGGACTGACCCCCAAATGCCCCTTCCTGCTTTCAGATGTAAATACACACCAGAAAACAAAAGAACCACCCCCATGGTCACTAATTACAAGGCTTGGCGGTCACCCAGGCTGGGACACTCCTGTGCGCGTGCCCACACACTTGCCCTGGCTGCATTTTAACTGCGTCGGACCAGACTGCCCTCGATGGGGAGGCCAGAGATACAGGGGAGGGGCCTTCCAAAGGCGCGGACAGCATTACGCAAACACCCACAGAGCTGCTACCCTTCCCAGCTGCCGGCGCACTCGGCCCAGCGACCCCGAAGCCAGAACTCTGAACTGCTCTGCCATCGATCTGTACACCCTGCCCCCACTCCCTTTGGCTAATCTCTTTAACCCTGGCCTACTCTGGGCCCCACTGGCTCTGGCAGGGTTGGGGGAGGGCCTCCACGTTACCCACGGCTCTTGCTCTTTCCAGATTAGTGAGGGCGGGATCGTTGGCACACATTTGTCTCCGAGGCAGAGTAAGCTCCCCTGAGCAGCCAGGTCTGAAACACACACACGTTTTCATCTTGGGTGGAGGTCTAAGGTACTTACCTATTAAACTGGAGGGGGAACATTTCCTTCTATGTTTTCCTCTGTATTTGCAATATTAATAAAAATGTTTTAAGAAAAGCAGAGGCTCTGGGGGCAGCTGCTGCAGAGGACAAGGAGCCAAACTGGCCCCAGTGCCACAGATGCCGCATGGCACGTCTCACGGAAGAGTCAACCCAGCCACGGTATGTCAGCCCTCCGAGCGGGGAGCTGGGGACCTCGCCCAAGATGCTGGGTGACCACTAGGGACGAGGGCAGGCACAGGCAGGGACAGCGTGGTCGGTCAGTCTTGTCCCACCTAACGTCTTGTGCCAAGACAACACACAGAATTTGGTTTCCCCAGAACACTCAATTTGGGAACACCTCCTGTGTAGTATCTTGTCACCCGAGAAGGTGAGCGAGCTAATTCCTAACTTCTCCACGATGGAGGGAGGAGCCTGGCCCTGGAGCACAAGCCTCTGCTAGTCATGCTGGGGCCATCTGTACCGTCAAAACATTAGTCTTGGCAGAGTAGCTGCAAGCCGGCACATGCTGCGTGACCTTGGGCAAGCTGCTGCGTGTCTCTGCGCCTCAGCTTCCTCACCCATCTAACGAGGACAGTGACAGAACCACCCTCATAAAAAAGGACGAGAAGGCCACACGTGGTAACGCAGGACACACCACACGTGTCCCTTGCGAGTAGCCGGAAGCACTCACGTGGACTGGGGGCTTGCAAAAGCCTTCACTGAAGCTCACACGCCTGGATGAGCCCCAACCCGAAGTGTGCACACCGCCCGAGAGACGTTCACCGGGTAACACGCCCACCGGGCAGCACCAGCAGACCACCAACCCGACGGCCTGTGCCCCACAGCTCTCTGCCCTAACGTGCAGGGACCCCCACCCGTGCCCTCCATCCTGACTCCCACACTGCTCCACAGGCCAGCCGTGCCTGTTTAAATGAAGGAAAAGCCCCGGCACCACCGGCGTGCCACGCTACACCCGAGACCTTCCCTCACATGGTGCTGGGACAGCACTCGGTTCCCCCTCACTGCTCTGAACATTGTACCACGTGAGCAGACCACAATGTACTTATCTGGTCTTCGACTGGTGACGTCTGCATTGTTTTCCGGGCTTGCTTTTTACACTCTGACGTTTTTAGGCTCACGTTTCGCGATGACATTCACAGCATTGGCTCTTTTTGGTGGCGTTGGCCCTTGGGTGCTCTTTGGTTCAGGACCTCAAGGGCAGAACTCAGTTATCTGAGCACTGCTGGGTGCACGCGCATGTGCACTTCTCTGGGGCTAGTCAGTGTGCATGAAGGTCCCAAGGGGTTCTGGGACCTAAAAAGTTCAAGAACTACTGTCCTAGAACAGCTAGCCCCAAGTGTAAGTTCAGGTGACACACACGGCAGATCCCTGCTTGGGAGAGGGCCCTACAACATGCCCTGCCCAACAGACTGCTGGGCAGGTTCCGCGGCCAGTCCCCGTGACATGAGGGAAGCAGCCATCCGCGCGAGGCTGCCGTCACCACCACTCCCTGCCTTCTTTCACACTTGAGACGTGTCGCTCAAGTGAAGAGCCTGCCACCCGCAGAAAAGCCCAGACTTCAGAGAGCGGGTGTCCAGCGCAATTCAACCGCTACCACTCTGCGGCCTGGGCCTAGGTCTGCCCATGAAGTGAGAGGGCAGAGACCTGGCCTCACAGCTTGCGGCTGCTCCGCCTGTGCACGTGCAGGTGGGTTCCAGCAAACCGGTCCCAGGCAGCATTGTCACCTCCGTCACCAGGCATGCCGCCCATCTCACTGCCGAGGGCTCCGGTAGAGGCTTTGCTGAACTGTGCTCTTGACCGCGTGGTGGCGAGCAGGGTCTGCGTCCCCTGCCAAGTCTGCTGACTTAATAAGTATCATTAACTCAGGGCCCTCCTCACTTCCCTGACTTCCCCTTCCTGAGCTGTCAGCTGGTGTCAGAGAGACCCAGACAAGAAAACGTCAGTGCTGTCCCCAGAGGCCCCTGGCTGGGGGTGGGGAGAGGCCGAGACAAGGCCCGGGGTGGCATTTCTGTCCCCTCGCAGGCCAGCACACCGTGCTTCTCCTCATCCACACAAAGAAACGGCACCTGGTGTGGAGAACACGAGTGGGGGCGCTTCAGGGGCCGAGGGCAGTGGGAGAAGTAAGTTCCAAGGGCGGAGATGAAGAGCACCAGTGCAGGGACTGACTCTCTCCGGCCACCGGGAAGCAGGACAGGGTGCCCTCCCCGCTGCTGTGACTCTGTGGTGGTCTCCCTTGCCCACACCAGTCAGAAGGGGCCTGTACAGTGGCACAGCCCACTCTCGGTGCCACTGACAAGAGCCGGGCTGTGGGTGAGTGTCAAGGATGCAGGAAGGGCTTGTGATGACGGCAGGGAAAGTGCCTGTGAATGGCTGATGGCGACACAGGATACAGAATCCTGCTGTGCTCCTGCCGTTTTTCTGTCCTATAAAACCTAACACGGAGCGTCCAGCCCCTTCAGGCAAATGAGGGCGCCCCCCCCCCCTTCCGCGCCACGACCCCAACCACAGGGAGGGGTTACAGACCGACACCACCTGCCCTGGTTCTGACGTTGTAAACGTTTATTTAAAAAATACTACTAAGGAGAGAAGTGGATCCAAAAACCAGAGTCATATACAGAAACAAAATGTACTGGACCAAAAGAGAGAGAGAGAGAAAGACCGAGGCATTCAGGAAGGGAGGGGAGTGGGAACTATTTACACGTCATTTATAAAAGAGCGAGTCTACAAGAGTGTAATACCAAGGCATAAATGCAAACTACAGTGGCACGTCGTGTGGAGAGAGACCAGCACCTCGCAGAAAGGGCGAGGGGCCTGGGCGGGGTCGGGCTGCTCCGTCTGCAAGGCCGCTGGCGGTGTTTGAGCGCCTCCCTGTCTGTGTGACACGGCAGTCTGGGAGGGCACGGAGGTGATGTGCTGTGAGAACAGGATCAAATGGTCCAGAGAAATCAAATACGAGTTTAGGTGAACAGGATCAAAGGAGGGCCTGTGTGAGGTCACGGACATGGGTGTGGGGAGCAGAAGGTGGTTTTCTCCAAGGGTTGCTTCTGGGCCTGGAGTAGGATGCAGGCAGTGCCTGCCCACTCTTCAGTAGCTGCTCTAGGTCAAGGTCAAGGAGACCTGGCCCCTGCCCCATGAGCCTGGTCCTGGGCAGCCCAGGGGAAGGGCACACCAAGGCCTGCTCTTAGACACTTTCTGGGGTTTCATTTTGTCGTGAATTTCTTCTTCCCTGATGGTTAAGCGTTGCTCACGGTCATTAAATAAGACGTCGGTCCACAAAGGTGCCCCCGACGCTGGGCGGGGCTTCGGTGCCCAGTCCTTTCCCTCCTGTTTCCACGCTGGTGTCCGTCGTCTGTCCCAGAGGAGGCTGCGTTGAGGGCAGGGCTTTCAAATGCTTCAAGAACTCCAGAAAACTGAAGACTGGCTGGTCACGAGGCAAAGAACCCTGTGAGAGCCCCCTTGTCTCAGGGCAGTACAAGGGAGGCCACGGAGATGGGTGAGAAATCAAGAGCAAGTACCTTTTGCAGGCGCCTGGGAACTCCAATGGAGGGCAACCCTGGGCCCGACAAGGACCTGCCGAGGCCCAGCCCCAGACCATCTCAGCACCAGGGGTTCACCCAATAAGCCCCCACCCTGCCACCTCCCCTGCCCCTGCATGCTGGACAGCAACTCTGCTACCTTTCACCCTCAGGCCTTCTACCCAGGATTAGGAGCACAAGTCCCAGGAGAGCAAGGAACTGGGGTCTGGGGACCTACAGAGGAGGATGACAGCATGCTCTCCCACACCAGGGCCTCTTCAGTCCACCCCCTTCCTGGGACCCAAAGGCTGGTTGGTGTTAGCACACTGTTTTACCCGCTCCCCCAAATGAGAGCTGGCCCTCACATGAGGCGAAGGTGCGGAGTGACCGGCTGGCAGAGCTGCCCAGGGTGTCATTCTGGGAGCATGTCTTCAGCACAGGAGGCACGGGGCGGGTGAGGGCACAGGCTCCCTCAGCAGATGAGTGAAGGTGACAGTTCCTGAGGCCTGGTGACACAGTGCCCATTCAGAGCACTTGTTCTTGGGGAAAATGGAGAAGGTGGCACAGCCAGGGGGAGTCCTCCAGGAAGGAACACAGAGAGGCAAAGTGCTCATTGCCTTCCCAGCTGGCTGCAGGGCTCAGTCTTGAAGTGCCCCACGGGGACCAGGCTGGCGTGCCGACTGCAGTCCACCGAGTGGGACTCCACAGACAGAACTCGGGGTGGGGAGGGCTCAGCAAGCTGGGCCGAGGGGGAGGAAAGTGCAGGAGGACAGCTGGCGCACGACATGGGTAGCAGGGCTGTACTCCACGGTGGCCCTCAGCTCTGGGCCTAGGTCCTGCGTGCGGGTCCTGTGTCAGCCACCACCTCGGGCACAGGGGAGCCCCTCACGCACTGCAGGTGGCTCCGTCTGGCCTGATGCCTGGCTTCTGCTACCTCTGGACAATGTCACTGATCTCTTTTACGGAACTGAGGAGTTTACTGAAGTCCTGAGTGGCCGCCGGGCCACTCCCTGCTGTCGCTGGGCAGATCTGAAGCTCCCGGAGATTATTCTCCAGTTTGTTGATGGCCTCGCGGAAGGCGAATTTGTTCCTCATTTGCTGGATGGAGTCCACGTAGCTGACACAGAACGTGTAGAGGTTTTTGCCGGCTTCTAGCACAGCACTATGGCTGGCCATCTGCTCGGAGTTCTTGGAGATGGCCAGGCACAGGGCCTCGGTGCTGTCCAGGACCACACCCTTGGTGATGGTGCCACTGGCGATGCGCTCGGGAGGCTGGCGGGTTTTTCGAAGAGACACGCGGGTTGATATGAGAGGGATGAAGGCGGTGGAGGACGGCTGGTCCCCTGCCAGGGCGGAGGATGCTGATGGCAAAGTGGAGGGAATGGGGGCCGGGCTTGTGGGGGTCCCCGCCGGCTTGGTGGATGACTGGGGCTTTGGCATGGCCGGGAGCACAGGCTTTTTGACGCCCTCGCCCAGCTGGCTGGGTCTGGCAGTGTCACTGTTTACAGCTTCCACAACCACGACCGTGGGTTTTGCCTTCCCGCTGGCGCCTGCCTCCCCGGCTGCTTCCTGGCAGGGGCTCTGAGAGGGCTTCCCGGCTTTTCCGACAGAGGCTGGTGGCGGGGGTGGCGGGGCAGGCTTGAGCTTGGACAACTTCCCCTTGTCTCTCCCCGGGGACTCGGAGGAGGGCTTGTGCCTCCTCATTCTAGACTCCTCGGCGGGGGCCCTGCTGGTCGCTCCAGAAGCACTCGGCCCTGCTCTGCTGGTGGAGGGCACGGGCTCAGCTGTGGCAGGTGTCCCCAAGGCACCGGACTTCCCGGCCTCCTCCTTGTGGGGCAGACCAGCGGCAGAAGCCGCCGCCTGCCTACGGAGGAGCTTTGGCGTCAGACCAGGAGGGCTGGAGCCTGGACTGGACTCTGCTGCGTCTCTGAAGACCTCACCAGACGCCTCCTCTGTCGTCTTCACCAGCCTGGGTGGGGGCGTCACCGTGCCCCTAGTCACCTGGTCACACCTGTTCTCACTTGCCCGCTTCCGAGGCAGAGCTGGCTTCTCACTTTTGTGTCCTCCGAACGTGGATGAGTCGAAGTGTCTTCCCGTGGACTGCAGATCCCGAGGCAGCGTGACTGACCTCCACTCTGTGTCCTTGGCCCCGTGTGGCACGCAGGAGGCAGAGCAGGACCTCAGGAAGCGCTTGCTGGAGCTGCCACCACTCTCCTCTTCGCCCGCTGCTAATCGGCTGCTGGTCAGCGTGCTAGACTTTTTCCACAGGTGGGGAGACCGGAAGCCTGCGCCCCCTGACTCCCGAAAGGCTCCATTGGGGACACCAGCCCCACTGCTGGGCTTTGGGGACTTGGCTGGATCGGCGGTGTCCAAGGGTGTGAGAGCAGGCACCCCGTTGCTCACTTCACGGCCCTCTTCCTCCCCAGCCCCCTTGCGCTCTGGCTGGCCGTCCATCTCCCGGAAGGAGCTGCTGCGTTTGGGAGGGGCTGGAGCCGTTTTCTTCTTCTTCTTGATCAAGGCGCTAAACAAGTTGGTCTTTTTGTCTTTGGGGAGAAGGCGTTCATCTTCGTTTAGGCCACCATCCTGGGGACCGCGTTCCTTCCGAGGGAGCAGTGGTGACACAGCAGGCTCGTGGTCCAGGGGATCTGAAACATATTGGGGAAGTTTAACCATCTGGGCCGCAGGCCCAAGTGTGCAAGAAACCTCACGCTGCGGCCCGCTCTCCAGGGGCCTGGCCTGAGTACCTGCCCTGCCACTCACCAGCCCTGAGGCCTGGGCAAGTTACGTCTTTCCGTTCCTCCTCAGCTTTCTCATCTATGGAGGGGGGTGGGGGGTAATAAAACCCATCTGCTGCACTGTTGGACAGTGTCCTGCAATAGTGAACGCGGGGCACTTGTCACGGCTCTTGGAGCATCATTTCTCAATACCGCTGTCATTGTTGGTGGTGCTCTTACTAGGAAAAGCTTAGGTCTCTCCCCGTGAAGACAGAACAAAAAGCCAGGACAGGACGCTCCGGCCCCCTCCTCCCTGCACTGGTTTCCTTTAAGTCAGCAGAACCCCCCCCCTCCCCGCCCCAACCAGTAAGCAAAAGCCAAGACAAGGCTGAGCAAAGGGTCACACAGGTGAATCTGACCAGCCAGTGGGTCAGGTCCCTATGAGGTGTGACCTAGAGGGAAGGGACACACCCACTGGGCACAGGACCATGGGCTATTTGTTATGCTTGCGCAACAGGAAGGGGTGACCTTTCAACACTTTTAAATGGACACTCTTTAAATACGAATAAGAGCTTCTAAGAAATCTTTCCAGTGTTGTCAAGCTCCCCCTCCACCCCCGTGAATGACAGAATTCTCCCTGGGGGGGGGAAGCTGCAAGGAGAGAGGTTTGCTGCTGCCCTTGTAAGTCAGAGCAGAGGCTCCGGGGCATCTACCAGAACGCCAGGCAGCCTGCAGGACATGTGGCTCAGGGAAAGCCAAGGGTCTCCCCGAACTGTAACCGGCGGAAGAAGGCAAAGACGGTGCACGTCTAAGGAATTCTGCACGGCTGTACTCCAGGGCTGCACCGCTGTCTGACACTCCTGCCTCGCCGTGAGATTCCGCGTCAAGATACCCCAGATGGTCAGTGACGGGCAGACACAAACGCGACTGCTAACCGCCGGCCCTTTCCTGAGCCCCAAGTTCCCAGGGCAGCCCCTCCCGGCTGCTCAACCACCTGAAGTCACGATTAACAGGGAAGGACAAAGGGTCCGAGGGTGTGGGTGGTTTATGTCCCGTGGTCTTTCAAGTGCTCTGAGCAAGGTGATCAAGGGTATTGAAAGAAAGCACTGTAATTTGGATATATTTCTTATGTAAATGTTTAAGTGTGTATTTTATAACATACTTAATATAGTCATGCAGTAGTACATGTGCATACTTTATGTAAATAGGCTGCACATTCAACTTCTTTAAATATAGGTTTATAATTTAAGGAATTGGGAATCATGGTTCTATAGATTCTGTTTCAAAACATCCCATCATTCTGCCCTGGCTGGTGTGGCCCAGTGGATTGAGCGCCGGCCTGCGAACCAAAGGGTCCCTGGTTCGATTCCCAGTCAGGGCACATACCTGGGTTGTTGGCCAGGTCTCCAGTAGGGGGTGCATGAGAGGCAACCACACACTGAAGTTTCTTTCCCTCACTCCCTCCCTCTCTAAAAATAAATAGAATCTAAAAAAAATCCCACAATTCTGGCTTTGCTCTGTCCCTCCCCACTTAGTCTGTGGTCCATACGAGCATCCCCTACACACCAGCTTCACACCAGCCAGTGGCCCACCTCCAACACTCGTTCCACTGGTCTGCAGTAGGACCCAGACTTCTGGGGCTTGGGAGGCAGGGGGACAACTGCTACGTCAGAGCAGCCTGGCTCTGAATAGCGCTTAGCGCACAGGAGGCACCAGATCCGACTGCTGACAGAATCAAGACCTCTCCTGAGCCACCCCCATCTCCTTGGCACCTCAGAGACCAGGCAGGACTCCCACTCTGGGCCACAGCTCTGAACGAGACGGGAAAAGGTGGGCTCCTTTCTTGGGTTTGATCAGCACCTCGGAACTGTCCAAGCCAACGGCTCCTAATGATTCCTGGGGCGGGGGCGGGGTGCTGTGGGCAGAGGAGAACCTTCCTTTCAACGGTGGACTGCTACCGTGGGGTTTGTCTGCCCTTCTCTGCAAGCCCTGCTCACTGCTTCCCGCGCCACACTGGCCCGGGCCTCCGGTGGGGGCCGCGGGGACATACCAGGCTCTCCCAGGCCCTTGGAGTGGGGCGTCTCAGGCACGTCGGTGGAGTCTTTGTGCTCTGCAGCTCTCCTGGAGGTTCTTGTCTTGGTGGGAAGCTCTGGCGCCTGCAGCAAAGTACTTGCAACTGCTCGCATGCCTTTTTTCCCCAGCTCCTTCTCCACTTCTAAGAACCACCGAAACAAAACAAAACAAAAGCAGAAAAACCCATAAAAACCAGCAGCCATCAGTGGTGGTGTCATTTTGGTGTGTTGGTTTTCTTTTTCTTTTTAAAGTGACAGTGGTTATCCACACACATTTACACAAAAGAGGTGCCAACGACAAAGAAACGGCACTCAGTAGTTTTCAGAATTCTGCATGGCTACCAAAGACAGCTAGCTCCGCAGTCAGCCCCCTGCCCAGCTCCCTGTTCTCAGATTACTTCTTGGCCCGCGCACTTCTCCCTGGAAGCGAAGTCAAGGACCGGAGCCGCAGGCCCCCACAGCAGGGTGACTCCTACCCTCCTACCCCACCCCTTCACCCCACCGCGGGACCCCAGGGACGGGCACTTTACCGTCTGATATGCTGGACTCCTGGAACATGGTTTCAAAGGCCTGATGGATCTCAGCAAAGGAGGGCCGGTCAGAGGGGTTCCACTGCCAACCTGGACAGATGAGACCCGAATCAGATCGCCCAGGAGGCCTTGCTAACAAGTATGTAGCTAGCAATTCTCAAGGAAAAGTCTAGAAATGAAAGAAGCATTCCATTCCTGCTACCCATCTTTTGGTGTGACAAGTTAAAGTGACAAATGCCACTGTATCCTATTACAGGCATTAAGAATTTGAAAAGACTAGATATTGACAGAAATGTGGATTGTAAAACCCCAGAGAGATGCTGACAGCCAGAACTGCATCTCAAATACACTCTCCCAACCCCGCTCCAGCAAGCCAAACAGCTTGCCTTCTCTCTCACCCTCACTTCCTGGCTACCAAAGCCCAAAATCCTCATCAGTAAAGAAATGCTAATCAAAACAAGATTAAAGTAAGGATTAAGGACTGATCTGGCCCAGTGTTGGTGAGGATGCTGAGTCACTCACAGGCACTTCTGGTGGGAATACACATATCTGGTAAAAACTATCAAAAGGTAAAAGGCGCGTGGCCCTCGAGCCAACAGCTCCACTGTTAGGAACGCCAGCACAACGTGGGCGCGTGCGCGTGAGGACCGCTCCTGCCCTGCACGTAATGGCAGAAGCCAAGCAAATGTGCAAAGCCCCCAAACGCTCACCACAGGAGGCCTGGTGAATGGACACAGCACCTAACGAGAGGCTGGACAGTGAGGTAAACATCAGTGAGCGGTGGGGGGGGGGAGAAGGCAGCTCTGCTGTATGGACATGGGGAAGGAAGTATGCCTGCACTGCCCAGTGCAAAGAGAGTTGCAGGAATGAGAGTACAAATATGACACAAGGGGGGACCCCAAAAAACCCAGGACTTATTTCTAAAATACTGAGTATGTATCCTCACATGTTGAAGTTTCAGTCACCTTCAAAGTACTCTCCATTTCATGCAATACACCTATCGAGATGTTTTTTTCCCACTGCTCAAAACAGTTTTTTGAACTCGTCAACTTTGGTGCTTTTTAGTGCTTTTGCTGTTTTTTTGTTTCACCTCTTCTGCATCAGCAAAATGTTGCCCTTTGAGGACTTTTTTCATTCGGGGAAACAAATAAAAGTCACTTGGGGCGAGAACGGGTGAATGGGGAGCCGTGGGGCACGGGGGTCATGCCACTTCCGGTCAAAAACTGCTGAGGAGTCAGTCTGGTGGGGGCAGGTGTGCCTATAAATCACCCATCACGAGATGGGAAAACATGTTGAAAGAGTCTCCAAAAAAAATTCACCGAAGCCAAATGTAGCCTCTCACAACACCACCAGCTGGTGCACCGATACACATGGGTTCTTAGAACATCCACCTAGCAGGGTAAGTCTGCACTACAAGGGGTCCACCCTCCAGAAGATAATTCCGGGTTTTTCTGGGTCCTCTCTTGTAAAACCAACCAGATAAACATCCCCCGGAGTATGTACCTACTATGGCAGCAGAATGTCTGAAGGCAGGTCAAGAATTTGCATTTATTAATAAGAAATCCAGGCTTGGTATGCATCAATCCCAATTTTGTATTCAAGAACACACACCCTCGCACGTAAATACCATGCACACAGGGAAGTGTAGAGAGACACTGAGAGACGTCTGCATCAGCCTGTGCCGTCCGCGGCGCTGCGGACGGGGACGACCGAGCAGATGAACACTCTCACTTTTACTCCGCACGCACACTCCGGTGGCGGACGGGCCACAGCCCACGTGGGATTCGGGACTGCGGGGCTTACATGCTCGCATGAGTTCGTAGACCTTCTCCGGGCAGCCTTCCGGGCGCTCCATGCGATAGTCCTTCTCTAGCAGCTCGTACACCTGGGACAGGTCAATTCCCGGGTAAGGTGACATGCCATAGGTGGCTATCTCCCAAAGCAGTACTCCAAACGCTAAAAGAAGAGAGGACGAGAAGGGTTGTTTGAAACACGTAAGACTGAAGCACCCCGCATTTAAAGTGAGGTACTCGTGCAGCAGACATCAGAAATTGCACCCTCCGAAGTGGGCCAGGCGCTGACGTTTTACCAGGCTCTTCATTACCAACAGCCCAGGCCAGAATGGAACCCAGCTCACTCACCCCACAGACCAGAACGTACTGACGGAGAGGAGAGGACTGGGCTGATAGGCCCCTCCAGGGCCTCACAGGTGACAGGACCATCTTGCTGGGGAAGTTAGCAGACCACTTCTGCTCCTAGTTCTGGGAACAGCCAGCTCCCTGCTGACAACAGGCCCCTCCCCTTTCTGGGGCGCGAGATTATCTCCAAGGCCCTTCCAACTAAAGATTTAACAAAAATCTTATAAAATCTTTGAAAGTTTGGCAGGCCCAGAGCATCGCCTTGAAACTCCTGATCCCATTAAAGAAAGCAGAACTGACCCCTGGAGACACGGGTGGCTCCAGTCTAGGGCAGGGAATGAAGCCGCAATAGCTCCTCATTCCAGACAGCAGAGACGCTATTGAGAGCTACAGGGGTCTTGTCAAAAGGACCAGGGGCAAAGTGAAGTTCCCACTGGCCAAAGATGAGACAATCTGAGTATCGAAGAGGAAAATAACTATGCATTAAAACACATCAAGTATATTTAAACACATTACGTATCTATTCACTGTATCACCAACAAACCCCAACAAAAACCTCACTGGTCACCATAGAGAGGATTAGGAAACCAGCCCGTTACTGTGAAAACTGGTGGACCACGGCATGCACGTGACCCCCGGTCCTGCCTCTCCCGTGTGACCACACAGGAGATGAGGGAGGAGGTTTCTCCTCTTACGGAAACACTGAGCTAACAAATGAATAGGGAATAAGAGGATGAGAAAAGCACCACTTGGTGACCTCTAATAAATTAGTGGATTTAGGCGCTGGATATCAAATGAAAAAGAAAATAAATCACTATGTACCTATAATGAAAAAGAAAATAATTATGTACTATAATGAAAAAGAAAATAAGTAATTATGTACCTATTCATGAAAAATACACCATTGCCTATGAAGAACTCTTAACTAAAAGAAAATAAAGTCAAATCCAAATATGACAAGCTATTTAGATCCAATTACCCACTTAATAGGAATACTGAAGAGAGAGGAACATAGTAAATCATACCACAGGGGCTTAATGAGTAAAATCCAGAACATGGAAAAATTTAAAGGGTAAATGACAGTATTTCTTCAACAAATAAACAACGAGCAATAGAGAGGTGGAGAGGGAACTTTCGGGTTAGAGGGTCTTATGGAACAACTGGTCACTCTGTGTAAACTGCATTTTGATCTCAATTCTAAGACTACAACATAAAAGTGTGACTTCTAGGATTCAAAGGGAGATTTGAACACTTACTGGATATTTGAGAACATTCAGAAATTACTGTCAATTTTGGGAGGCAAGGCAATTTGATTACGAGACTAAAAAGCCATCTTTAAGAAATACTCATTCTGAATTATTTATGGACAAAACATGGTATCTGGGATTTGCTTCAAAATCCGGGTCAGGGAATGGGCAGGGCAGAGGTGGCGAGCGGGCCCGGAGGTGGTGACCAGCCAGGCCGGGAGCCGAGCGCAGCGGGGCTCATCAGGCAACTCGGTGTTCTCCAGGGCGTGCTACCCTTGGCCATAGTAAAAAGTTCTTTAAAAAAGTAAAAATAACGCGGTCCCATGAGGCGTCAGGGGTTGTAGGGCAGGCAGTATCCTACGGAAAGCCCGAACCGAACTACTCGACATTCCTAACGCAGAAAGGGAGTGGGGCCGCAAGGGGAAAACAGACAGACAAACAAACAGACAAACAAACAAACAAACAAACAAACGAGAAAAGAAGCTGCCCCCTGGGAGGGCAAGGAGGGAACTGGAGCGGCCCTTACCCCAGACGTCGGACTTGATGGAGAATTTGTTGTAGGCCAGGCTTTCAGGTGCGGTCCACTTGATCGGGAATTTGGCCCCGGCGTGGGCTGTGTAGGTATCCCCTGTCATCAACCTGCTCAGGCCAAAATCAGCCACCTTCACCAAGTGGTTTTCCCCTACCAGGCAGTTTCGGGCAGCAAGATCTCTGGGAAAGGAGGAAGTTCACCCATGAGTTCCTGGCTAGCTTTGCATTGCAGCTTCACAAATCCACCACCGACACTGGCAAAAGGGAGAGTCTGGTCCCCCGGAAACCTACGTTAACTCCCCCGGAGAGCCGAGCCCTTCCCTCAGCACCCACCTGGGCTCCCAGCATGGTGAGAGGCAGCAGAGGGAGTGCTGGGAGCAGGCTCCCGGGCCCTGTGACCTGCAGCAAGGTGATTATGCTGGGACTCAGTTACCTCCTCCGTAAAATGAAAATGGTAACAACAGCACCTACTTCTGAGGGTAATTAACACATAAAGTGCTTCAACTGACGCCTAGGGCATAGTAAGCGTCATCTGCGTGGTTATCACTGCTCTAGGCCAGGACCCAGGGACACATACTAGGCCAGTCCTCGGTCACGGGAAGCTCACATCGGAGTGGGTCTCCGCTTGTCCTATCCAGACTTGGGAGGGACAAAAATCAAATAAAGCCCAGATCATTCTTTGTCCAAACTGCGTTTCCTGCTTTCCTCTTCCTTCCTGATGCTTACCCAGATTATTTCCTAAAACTCCTCCCCTGTGTAAACAGCCTCCTCTCACCTCCTGATTCTACTAGGGAGGAGGAGGGATCTAATCTTTGGTTCAGGGACATTAACCGTGAAATCACAAGGAAACCAGGAATGGAGCAATGAGGAGAGGCAGCAGCTGAAGTGAGGGCTGCATAGGACAGCTGGATCATCAGCCACTGAGGGAAATTCAACACAGAAGACTTGTGCCTAATGGGATTTTGGGGAAGGATTTTAGGTCTGTCCAAATGCAGAGGGAATGGGCCTGGCTGTGCAAGGCAAACCAGAAGTCAAGAAATCTCAATTTGCAGCCTCAGAGGGTTCACGCTCTTGAGTGACAGGAGCATGTGCATCAGGGTCTCATGGAGCACAGAAAATGTGTCTTACAAGGACAAGGACTGCCATCGTTTCACACACGTCACCTCACGCTTCACCGGGAAGGCTCACACACAGGCTCCGCACTCGGGGTAATTGGGTAGGAAAGGTCACAATGGTGGCGTGGAGGACATCCTGTGTAAAAGACTCCGACAAAGCCCGTCAGGCTCTGTCCTGCATAGGCTGTCACTCTGCTAGGAAGCCATTTCCACCACCAAGGAATGTGAAGACCAAGATAATTGTGGCACACGTGAAGGTCAGAACACTCCAGGCTTTAAAACAGCAAAAACGCTCAGTTCAGAACCACAGGTACACAATTCTGACAACTGTGGAAACGCTGCTGAACCAGATGACAGCCAGTGAGGTGGAGGATGAAATGATAACCAAGAGAAGGACGCGGGGGGACATGGGACGCCAGCACAAACCCACGCACTGGTTACTGCCGCAGGTTTGTGCACAGGCAGTGCCTGCCGCTCTCGGGCAGAGGTCGTGAGGGCGCGCGCCGGGCTGGGGGCACCACGAGACCCACCGCAGAGGAGCTGTGATGATTAGGAAGGATGTCTTTTATGAATCATTTAACACTCTACTTAGTCCAAAACGGTTCCCGAGTGAGCTATTTCTTACCCCAGGGTACGTAACCTCTCTGTTGGTCCAGAGTCTAGGCCTGGCCGAGTTTAGCCCTGGACGCTCATCCAAAGCCGGCAATGTCGGGAACCCAGTGTCTGCCTTCGTTCCGAGGCCTACCACGTGGCCAGCACGCAAGTTAGAAGCCAGAAGTCCTGGAGGCCGGGACTTTGTGCAGAAGGTCCCCAGGCCCCAGGCTCACCCCACAGCTCCGTGGGGGGCTGCCCGGCCGGGACCCTACCTGTGGATGAAGTTCTTCTTCTCCAGATACTCCATGGCTGACGAGACCTGCGTGGCCATGTGCAGCAGCACCACCGCCGTCACCTCCTGCCGGCTACACTCTCGCAGGTAGTCCAGCAGGTTCCCGTAGGTCATGAACTCAGTGATTATGTAGAACGGGGGCTCGCGGGTGCACACCCCTGCCAACAAGACACGGAGGGCTTCAGGGCGCCGCTCTGCTGCCAACTGAACAAATGCCAGGATGGACTGGCACTAGAGGAACATGCCTCTGAAAGGGCAGCTGACCCTGCCCCAAAGTCCCAGGCGCACGTTCTAATCTGGTTCCAAGCACTGGTGACGTGACGTTGTGTTCATGCAGGAAGGGCAAGGTCACACTCCTGTCTCCCTCCCCAGCCAACGGACTTGAACAGGAAAAGTTCTCAGTGAGTTCGGAAGCCAAGGCCAGGCCCACATCAACAAGCCTGACTCACTGTCAGTTTACCTGCCGAGGGCCATGTCTGGTGGCTGGGCCTGCTTACAGGGTTCACTTTGGTGAGAAACGTTAAAAATTCTTAAGTTTCAGAAGCCAATTTGGGATTTGTGTCTCTGCTTTTAGACGTCAATTTGCAGCGCTCACTCCCCCCGCCCATGCCCCACCACACACAGCCCCACACGGGGCTCCTCGGTTAATGGCTGAGCGCTGGCAGAGGACAGCCTCTCTTTAACGGCACCGGTACCTCCCAAGGGGTTTAAGCCACAGAGCTGCAGGCACTCACCTAGTAACTGTACTAGATTGGGGTGCTTGATCTCCTTCATTACCGCGGCTTCTTTCAAGAACTCTTCCACCTCCATGGTGTCTTCCTGCAGAAGAAAAGGGGGTAAAATTATTTCAGCAAGGCCTGGCTGGTGTAGCTCAGGGGACTGCGCATGGGCTGTGAACCAAAGGGTTGCTGGTTCGATTCCCAGTCAGGTCACAGGCCTGGATTGCAGGCCAGGTCCCCAGTGGGGGGGGCACATGAGAGGCAACCACACACTGACATTTCTCTTTCTCTCTTTCTCCTTTCCTTCCCCTCTCTCTAAAAATAAATAAATAAAATCTTTAAATTAAAAAAAATTGTTTCAGCAAGGGACGTGTTTAGGTGGGAAAGTACAATGTGAATGGTTGCAAGCTGAGCGTCAGGGAACGAGCATCCTGGCCAGGAAGTCCCGGCCAGCGCACTGCCTCAGCAGCACAGGAGTGCTGCCCTTCGGAGCAGAGCCCGAGTTCTCCCCAGGGCGACAGCACATCTAGGCTGGCTTGTATATGCTGGTGGAGGCTACACAGACTGTATTTGTTTCCATCCCCCTGTGGAGTCTGTAGGGGTGAGGGAGATGTGGATGGGCAAATGCCACAGACATGGTACTATTTCCCCTGAGGAACAGCTGGTTTTCAAGGTATCCTAAAACGCATAATGAAAAGGAAGAAAAAATCACTCGAAGAATCTGAAATGTACCAATTTAAGGGAAGAGGCCCTGGTGACACAGAAGGAGATTGTGGTACTGCCACAGGAGGACAATGCTCAATCTATGGCAGAAACAGAGGCTGCGGCCCTGCTTAAGGACACGGTGCCGGGGGCACTGAGGAAGCGGCCGCGGCCACAGCCACCTGCTGGGTCAACTGCTCAGAGTCTACAACTGTCCTCACCAGCAGCTTCCCAGACACGGCCACGAGCTCCTGGCAGCCAGTGGCCGGTGCCTGAATGCCAAGGGCAGACGCGCCGTGAGCAAGTGCCCGAGGAAACGTGCTGTTTCTGCATTTCCTCACACGGTGGGGTCTGGGCCAGCAATTTGCCAACCGACGCACTGGGAGAGTCTTTAAAATGTGCAGTACCCGACCAGCAGTCAGGGGCACTGAGCGCTTCTCCCGCAGACTGTCGAGGGAAAGGACAGCAGCCAGCACGGCGACGGCCGTTCAGCGTGAAGGCACCACAGCCACACCTGTTTTTGGTCAGATGGGCACCGCTTCGGTAACCAGTTTATGTGTGCACGAGGCAAAGGAAGTCGAAGGTAGCTGCTCCAGGCCCCAGTCCAGAGCGCCGTGACACTGGCCCTGCTACACAACAGCCTCGCTGTGACTTATGATGGGGAACCCTCTTCTGGACTTAGCGAGCCCACTGTCCTCAAGACGGGGGGCCGGGGGAGGGGATGGCCTGCCTGCTGAAAGAACGGCCTAAAGGCCGGTGGGGGCAGCAAGACGTCGCCCTCCGAGTTCCAACACGGAGTGTGAGTCCGTCTGAGGAGGAAGGAGGCGGGGGAACGAGGAGTGTCTTCTTGAAAGCTAGGTTCCCCCAAGAGCAGAGCTTTCTACGTGGTACCTGTCCCTTCCGGAGACAAAGCTCTGGAGCGTCCTTGCTGTCGTACTCCCCTGGCTGCTCCATGCCTGGCCCCTGGACTGAGGGAAGACCTCCAGAGGATGGGGAAGCTCTCCTGGCGCTTTCCTGCTTCGGTCTGTTGTGTGATGAGTTATGTGCCAGCCCATTATCACTTTGCTTAGGGCTCCGCGAAACTGAGGCTCAGAAACAACGTGTCCCCCCTTAAAATCGGTGAGCCACTCTGATCACCAGTTACGCGTCGCTGGCGGTCCCTGTGTCAAGCCCCCCCCACTGCTGCCACCCCGCTGGCTGTGTGTTCTTCTGAGTCCTCTCTGCTCCTTAACGTGCTTGGCCGACCGTGCCGTTCTGGGCGTGAAGCGCTCTGATTTTCCAGGTGACACGCTGGTGTCAAAGGCTCACATAGGGACCAGCGGCTCTCAGAATCTTGCCTGGCCAACAGTATGTCAAAAAGTAGCTCTCCTGGGAAGTTTTTAGACACGCGGAGTGTTTTTTGTCTTGAAGCACCATGTAATAAACCATGGACGGTGACATCGTTTCAGAAATGTCATCTGCTCTGACAGCTACTGTCCCTGTTCTAAAAGAACCGCGCCCCAGATCTTGAGACTTAGGCACACAGAACCACACAGTGTTCAAAGGCGTCCCTCTTCGCTTCCTGTCTCTCTCTGCACTCATTCTCACACACACTCACACACACCCTCACACACACGTGTGCTCAGTATTGATAAATCCCTTTTTCCTTTCAGGGTGACTGGTGTGAACCTGTCTCCCCCTGCTGGACTCAGACCCGGTCCAACTCACGACACACACTGCTAACAGCATACTGCCTGGAGCCGTGCTAAACTAGCAACGTCCCTGATGCTCTCTCGTTACATTCCTTCACTTTTACTTCAAAACTTGCCATCGTCGTTTTGAAGCAAATTCCTCCATTTACATGGTAAAATAAAATTAACTAGGCCTCAGACAACACTTTGAGTAAAAGCTGTGAGTTTGAGGCATGTCAGGGAGGGACACAGGTCATCTGACCTCTCTGAACAAGGACCGCCTGGCCCGGCCTGGGCGCGGGCGAACCTTTTGGCTGGTGCTGCCCAGGCTCTGCCACTGTGTGACCGTGGTAAGTGACTCACAGAAGACACAGCACAGAGGCTGCCTCTGAACTGCTCTCCTCACCTACAAGACGGAAAGAAAGGCAGCGCCCGCCACACGCACACAGTGCCAAGTGCAGTGCCCAGGCCTCGCTTCTGTCACCAGGAGGACAGCAGACCCCCACGCCTGACGAGCGGACGAGACAGGCCGCCTGTGCGGACGACAGCTGCCCCTTTACCACTGCGCTCCCGTCTTCCTCACAGCTACGCCCTCCCAGGCACCTTCCGGCCAGCTTCAGCTTTTGCTCACTGTCCTCTCCCCGAGAGCAGGTGTTCCAGGCTATCAAAAAGAACACTGCGTTCACACACGGCTCCACATCCCGCTGCCACAGCACAGCTCCTAGGGCTGCTGCCGCCTCCCTCTCGGTGGGGACCCCCGGCCCTGGACCAGGGCTCCCGTCTGAGAGACCAGTTTCCACATATCTCTGGCTCTCACCCAAATTTAGGTGAGCAGGGTTACAACCACAGGGAGCACCACCCTTCACGCATCGGGTGGACTGGGGTCTACACGTTTGAAAACACGGGAAGGCGGAGCAGAGTTCCTGAGCGCAACTGAAGAAGGTGGTTCACGCATCAGATGTGGGACTTGAATCCCCGCAAAAGTCCATGAGAAACCACCCCACAGAGAAAGCCCCAGAACTCTGACCCCCGGATACAGCTATTGTATCGAGCTCCACGGTGAGAAGAGATGCCACTGCCAGGCTAAGTGCAGCTCAGGGCAATAGTGGGTCCCCTCGTGAGGTCAGAGAGCCACTGCATGGACCGTCCAGTGCCAGGGCTGTCACGGAGCCTCTCTTCTCTGCTCATGCCCGGAGCGCTCCGATAAAGCCAGTTTCTGGGGGAAAGGACAAAAATGCAACCCAAACCAAGAATGCACTGGGCTGGGGAGGGTCCAGTGAGCAGGCGCTTCCTCGACACTCTCGGTTCAGTGGAACTAGGTGTGAGCTCCTCGGGAGGCGCTGGGAGTCGGAGTGAAGCCATAGACGCACGTGGCCCATGATCCAGCAGGTCTGCCTGAGGGACGGGCTGACCATCAGGACATTCTCCTGCCATGTGGGCAAACAGGAGCGTCCTCGTGGCACCGCTGTGCCAGCCAGGCACTGAAGGACACAGATGCTCGTTAAGGGCTGGTGCCTACGGGAACACAGCCACACCAGAACGGGACAAGCTCACGCACACTGGTGAGGAACACCTGTCAAGTTGCACTAAATGGACACAGAAGGTACAGAGCAGTGTCCATGGCATGCTGCCCCAGGGTTCAAGACAACGCACATGTGGGCCACCTCTGGAAAGACACAAAGATTGGGGGCAGGAGACAGGGTATCTTACCCAGTTGAAGGATAGGCAAAGGACTGGGCACAACTTTAAGTCAACATTTTATAACAGCATTACGTTGCACTGTTTTAATGGCAAATTAGCTAGTAAGTTTATGATCTTAACGCCACAACTAGACTAACTGTAGTCTTTTGTAAATTATGTAACTTACGCAACTGTTTCACAGAGAAGGGCTGACTTACAAATTAACTTTTGGAACACAGCTCACGTGAAACTTGGGGCTCTTTGTACTTGGATGGCTCTCTTAGGCACACACTGCCTTTAACAAGGGTAAAGTCAAGCCTACAGCCTACTGAATATGGTCAAAATTCAGGCCAGCAGTTGGTTCCCCATAGGTTGGCCTTGGCTGTAATGCCAGCTTCCCATCCATAGGGGTCAGTCTCGTGCCTCCTTTCTCCGTTTTCTCTTCTGGTCCTCCTTAGGCCCTGAGGGTACAGGACCAAGGCTGCCTGGGGTCCAATGAGGAGTCCTGGTTGAAAGCAGGTCTTGCTCCCCCTGCTGGTTAAAGAAGAGCTGGCTCTGCCCTGTGTGGGGCCAGCAGTACAAATCAGGTGGGACAGGGAGGGAGCAGGAGATGGACTCAGGAGCCCAGGGGATCTGGAACAAAGCGGCGCTCAGCAAACGCATGTCTGGGCCAGGGCTCCAAGGGTTTTCCAGGGAGCCTTGAAGTGAGTGGGAGAGAGGGGAAAAGGTAATTTTTAAGATACATAACTGTGGTTTAAGTATACTTTTCATGGTATCTGAGGAATAAGAACCCAAGTGACAAAATAATAATAAATGGGCTTTGGAGCAGGATGTCTGGGTGTGAAGCCTGGCTTGGCCACTCCTGGCTGTGTACCTGCAGGCCGTTTACTAGCCTCCCGGTACTTCAGGCTCCACCCCCGCCCTGCAATGGTGGCAGTTAACAGTACCTCTCTTTTCTGGAACTGTTGTGAGGTGTCAGTGAGATGCTCTGTGCAACGTACTCAGCACTCTACCAGAGCTCGGTGTGTGCCAGCCATTACTGTCACAGCCCTCTCAAGTACTCCCCTTCCAGAGTGGAGATGAATGCTCACAGCACCAATACAAACCCTACCTGGTGGGCGGGGCACAGAGGTGTTTCCTGTGCCGGGTGCGGGGGAGGAGGGGCCATTCGTTCAGCAGTTGCTCAGTGCCATGCTGCAGGTTAGCGCCCCCTGAAGCCCGCGCATTCCTCTTTCCCTAAAGGCTGCCACCTGGGGTGGCTACTCACAGAACTCCATGCCACTAGGTCCTTTGTCTTGGGACTGTAAATTAATAAGGCTCTTGGGAAAATCACTAAAAGCATGTAATAGAAAATTTAATTAGAGAAGTGTCCTCTAACACCACCTACTTCCAGATAACTCTGATTCTCTGGGATAAGAACACCACCAGCAGCAGCACTGAGCTCCACGAGGTGGTTCTGAAACACCGCAGCAGCAGCAGCTCCTCGGCTGGGTTTCCCCCACATGACGTTGTACGAGCTCTGTCTGTTTTTAAAGTTTCAAACAGGCCTTGCTTGGATTAAAATCTAGTGTATTTTTTTTTCTTGTTTCATTTTTGCAAATCCTAGCAAATGTGTGGGTGGTGCCTAGGCCTTTAACAGGTTCTGAAGCTGGTCAAGACCCAGTGTCTCTGGGCTGGGTCCTCCACTGTGCATGGAGTCCAGGCGCGGCAGCACAAGCACACGCCCCTCCCTGTACTCGCCTGATCTGGGAGAGGCGGACAGTGGCTGTTCAATTCTTTCCAGGCCTCACCAACGTAGCCACCTCTGCGAAACGCAAACCCTGTCATCGTGCTCCTGTGCGTCAAGCCCTGCCCTGTGCTCCACTGCCTCCAGAATGACACCCCAGTGCCCTCTGACTTGTGTGCCTCCTCTGACCTCTGTTCCCTTGGCCAACTCTTGCTCCTCCGCTGTGGCCCCGGCTCCCAATTCTTTTCATGCTCTCTCCCTGCCAAGCAGAGCTCACCGGCCCCTCCACTCATTCCTGTGAAGTGACACAGTGCCACGCTTGTGCCCAGTATGGCCCATATCACACTGCACTGCAATTATTGTTATGCTTGTCTGTTTCCCCTAACTAGACTACCTACCAGCAGCCAGACCATCCGAACCACCCAGAGTAGCCTGAAGTAGTGAGCTCTGTCCAGTTCACTCGCACAATCCCAGTGTCTTGCAAACAGAAGTGAGGAAGTCAATAAATGCCTATTAAATTGAAAAAAAAAAAAAATCCTATTTGGAAAATATCCGGGAGGCCTCAAGGTGACCCCAAACTATGCCAGTGCCCCCCGCCCAGTGTCAGTCCTTCCCCAAAGACAGGTCTAAGAGGACACATTAGCTATAGTGCCAGGAAGCCCCCTTTGGTTTCCAGGACTAAAGAACGCAACCGTTTCTCTATGTTAGCCAGAAATCATCACTTCCGTACCACGTGCCCCCGAGGGAAGGGCTCAGGGAACTGACAGTCCCTAACAGACAAAAGTTTGGGCTGCACGGGTCTCCCTGCGCACACCTGATCGACTTCTGAGCAGTGCGCACACAGCTGGGTCCCTTTATCCCACGGGTGGGTGTCTGGGTTCTTTTTCTTCAGCTACAGAAAGGGGCTCGCTCTCAATTTCTGTGCACATGTCAGCCTAGCAGGAGTTCCCTTGAAGCAAGTGGAAATACCGCACGTCAACTCTAGGGGGCACTCTCGCCACAGGTAAAGCGCACATCACCATTTTGAAGAAGGCTGCCAATTAAAACTTGCTTCTCTCGCATCCTAAAGATTCCAAAGAACTTCAAAAGAAAAGCCAACCCCCTGGACACTCCCCACACTACGCCCTGGGGGAGGGGTGAACGAAAGTCACGGATAACAAGAAAAGGGGCGGGCGCAGGTGGTCTGAGTCAGGCAGAAGCTTTAATCGGTGTCTCCCTAATTCCAGAAGTCTGGACACACCACGAAGAGAACAGGAGCCTGCTAGGAACCAAACACCACTTGCCTTTCAGATCTGCCAACAAAAATCCACAGAAATGTCAAACACACTTTGACTAAACCTCCTTTCAAAACTTAAGGTTTTTATTTCCTTCCTTCCCTTAACTCTCAATAGGAAGTGATTCAAATGCCACACAAACAGAACGGAAACCCGTGGCTTTAAAAGACTTTTGCCATAGAACGAAAACACTTCCCCAAATGACTAATCTTCTCATACCGGAAACCACAGCACTTCCCAGCCCGCACCACGTGCGGAAACGCACTGCGGTGGCTACGAGAACGACTCGGCACGAGCAAGACACGCCACAGACCACAGGAGATGGAAGAGCCACCCCTGCACCCAAGTGTAGGGGCAGGCCCCCGGAGAGGGACATCCCTGTACTCTGACCCACACCGAACCGTATCTAACCGAGGCACCGAGAGCAGAGGTGGCCCTGCGGGGACGCCGACCTGCTGGGCCTACCTTCAAGGTCTTCACGGCCACCGTCAGGCTGTACTTCTTCCACACGCCTTCGTACACCTCGCCGTACTGGCCTCCTCCCAGCTTGTGCTTCATGGTGATGTCGGTGCGCTCCATCTCCCACTTGTCATAGTTGGGGGACACGCCGTAGACGGTGGGCTTGTTGCGCTTGGGGGCTGGGTAGTGCAGAGTGGTGATGAGCCCGTCCGCCACGGTGGAGTGGTGGTGAACCAGCTCGGCCAGCGTGTTGAAGCGGCTCTCTGAGGAGACGTAGAGCTGGGGGGACAGGGACAGCCTTCAGCCCAGAGCAACCAAGGCCAGTCAACCGACTCTGCTGAGCCCTAGGCTGACCTGCAGCAAAACCTCGGGCTCACGGCTCTCCACGATAGACCGAGTGCTACACGTGCTGTGATTTACTTGCTAAAGCACAGAGGCAATAACACGCCCCAGGGCCTTTACCTCTGCTGCTCCCTGGCTGAAATCCTCTACCTGCCTAACCCTCAGAGCCTGCTTCTCTCTGACCATCCTGAGCCCCGTGTAAATGTCCACGAAATCTCCCTGAACCCCCAACCTCGAGTCATCACCCAGCACTAGTCATATCACCTGTCTTTTCGTTCTGCACTTACCACTAAACTGATAACGCCGTTTTATCAGCCTGTATGGTGGTGCCTGTCTGCACCCACTAGAATGTCGGCTCCATGAGAGCGAAGCCCTCAGCTATCTATTGCTACCCTGTACCCCCAGGTCAAGGACAAGAAGTGGGCACGTCACAGGGCCTCAGTCACAGTTGTTGGTTACATTAGTGAAGAGCAGAACTTAAAAAGTATTGCTGGTTGGAAGAGAAATTGAAAAAAATTATGCTTATTAAAGCCTATCCTTATTACCTATAATTATGTAAGTATCTAGATGTGACCAGAGATGAAAACCTCTAAACAAAACACGAATGTCCTTCTCATTCCTACTGCCTGGATCCGGGTCAGGCAGGAGGCATCAGAGCGAGACCTGCCCGGCCCAGCAGCGTGCCCGCGTGGGGCGCCCCGTCGGAGCTCTCACGGAACGCGGTGGGAGGTCAGGAGGTGGGGTTCAGACACAAGCGCCCGAGAGCCTCTCTGAGACACACAGTGGTGGCACCTGTGCCGGGAGACCCTCCACTCAGCTCCCATCCATACACGAGAGAGACAGGAGGCGACAGAGGGCAACAATGTGGATGCTGGCAGCTATTGCCTTCCTTCAGTTTGTTCCAGTGATGTGGTGAGGGAATCAATTCCACACTGAGATCCTCACAGACATGTGGGCTCCAGGCACACAACTGAATCTCCTGGCTCATGAAGGGCAGCCAATGATCCTGAAGGTTGAAAGAACATTAAAATCACGACGAGGGGTCCACATTGCAAAGATGTGGGAAGGAGGAACACAGATTTGGAAGTGATGACGCCTGGGGCAGGGAGAAGGAGGGACAGGATCAGTCAGCTGTAGCTGTAATATCTTATTACTTAAAAAGAAGAAAAGGGAAGAAACGGCCAGAACACACGGCAGGGCCAAGGCCTTGGCTGTTGGTGACGGCAGGCTCCGCTGTTTTCTATGTGTTATAATATTAGATAATTAATATATTTTAAAGAAGGAAATGAAAACAAATATACAGGTAATCCCTTCTATAGCCTTCAACAGGGTAAATGAGATTCATTAACAAGATTTTCTTCTCTTTCTTTTTTTTGCTGCTTGGGGAAATGACATAAATGAATTGTTAAAACTCTGGCAACACAATGGCAACTGGTGGCTTAGAGGATTATAATTTACAATCTTTCGGTGGCGATTCTGCTAAGATAAAATTCTGAGCAACTTGTCCCTCTGTGAGATGGTGCTTCCGAAACGTACGAGGAGATCTTTGAGGAGAGGAGGTGGCCTACCAGGTGGCCCTGCTCTTACATTTGAGAGCACTGCGGAGAAACCTCCAGGTGAACCACTCCAGGGATGTGCCATGCGACGTGCCCCGGCCCCAGAGCATATGCACAGTGTTGGCGGGGGGAGGGGAGAGAAGTCGGACCGCCGAGCCTGCCCTCAGCATGCACAGCACCTCGTCAGTGTTGGTCCCCATACAGGCCCGTAGAAGGTGGGGACAACAGCTCTTAAGCCCCACCTCTCCCTGGAAAAGCCTGCCAGGTCTCCAGTCACTCCAGGTTGCAGTGCTCCAAGCCCCCTTCTCCTGGGTTAGCCTACTGTTTCCCTACCAAGGAGTGGTGAGGGGAGAGAAAGCCATTCCAAGAAGGCACTCCCTGGAATCAGAGTACCACCCCCACCCCATGCACCTTGGAACTCCCTGGCACAGGACGGGAAGGTCACCAGAGAGCAGGGCTCATTACTTCTCCGCCTCAGCTTGAAATGAGTGCTCCCCGACCCGGAGATCCCACTCCTTCGACTGCACAGAATGCTAATGGCTCCCTAAGCCCTGGTTCATAGAGGGTTTATTCTTGTCTCATCTGATTCCCTCACAGGCTCCTTGGTTAGAGATTTCAGAGTTATGGGAGATTTCACTGAATGGGCAAACTTTATGCTTTTCAATAATGAAATTTACAGACCCTGTGGCTCAGTTCATCTTTCAACATAAAATTTATACACTGACACATTAAATACCAAAACCGCTCTCCCTTACATGCACCGCACAGCCATCTGCTAACAGTCACGAAATCTAATGGCTTCCTTCTGATTAGTTCTAGTTTCTGAGCGGCTTCTGCTACTGACATGGGCAGTCTCCATGAGAATTCGTGGCAAGTTCTGAGGAGAAAGTGAAATCAGCATTATGCGTGGCATGTCATTATGCTATGCAGCTGGTTACATGAACACTCTGGGGGCTTGGCCAGGGCTGGGCCTCTTCCTGATCATGTAGGAACCCGCCCCCCCCCCCCCCCCCCCCCCCCCCCCCCCCCCCCCCCCGCCCACCACCACCAAAAGACAGGACTTGTCAAAGAAACTCAAAAGAATCGCTTTCTTCTTGACAGGCTTATCAGAGCTCAGATTTGTGTGCCTTTAGCTGCCCGAGACTCTGGGGTCCAGCCTTGGACACACTGTTTACGGGACACGCGCCAGGAGCTCTGTTCCCAAGGTCTCCTCGCACACCAGCAGTGAGGCAGTGCTCAATAACTCAGCAGAGCTGAGTGCCGCTCCCAGACTCCTCCAAAAGGGAGGGTCAACCAGGTTTTGGCAGGCGTTTCCCCTGGAGGCTGGTACCTGCTCGGCCACTGTCAGTGTCTGTAAAACTTAAAGTTCTACAGGTCACTCATTTGGCCCATCCTGCCACTTTGGCTAAAGCTTAAGTGCAAATTCTATTCCTGTCAACCCGAACCTGCTACTTCAGCAGACTGAGAAAATAAACGTTAGGTGGGCATCTCTTTCAAGAAAAGACTCCATCAAGGGCTCTAAGAAATTATGAAACTTGCCCTGGCTGTTGTGGCTCAGTGGACTGAGTACCGGCCTGTGAAGCAAGGGGTCGTGGGTTCAATTCCCAGTCAGGGCACATGCCTGTGTTGTGGGCCAGTTCCCCAGTAGGGAGCGCACGAGAGGCAACCACACACTGATGTTTTTCTCCTCTCTCCTCTCCTCTAAAAATAAAAAAATAATAATATTTTTTTAAATGAAACTTAACAGTGGCACCGCATCAAAGAAAATAAAGTAACCAGAAGAACTAAGAACAATTAGGGCAGGGGATGGTGGGGAAAAATCAGTCTTTCATTCCAGTATGTTGGCAGAGGATCCCACGTTTTGAGAGCATGGAAGAATGACAACCAAGGCCCAGGATCTGAAGATTTTAGGGTGTCAAGTCTTTCAGGAGACAGCAGTGTGGTGTGGCCCTTTCAAGAGCCCAGCTCTAAGTGCCCCCGAGTCCTGGGCTCCGGGCCCTGAGCTGGCGGCCCTGGCCTGACTGCAGCTGAAAGGTTAGGAACAGAGAGAGGTGTAAACCAGAGCCAGGAGGGCGGAGACAGTAAGAAATCCTTTGGGGCCTTAACACAGGAATCTTTGAAATTCAGTTGTTTTCTAAAGATTAGCTAATTTGAAAGTAAGAATTAAACTTACTCAACCCCAGCCTGTCCCTCCTACCAACCTTACATTTTCCCCTCAGAAACCCCAAAAAGGGCCCTGGCCGATGAGGCTCGGCTGCCGTCTTTGGAGGCCGGAAGATCACGGTTCAGTTCCTGGTCAGTTCCCGGCTGCAGGTTCAGTCCCCAGTGGGAGCACCTGTGAGGCAGCGATCGATGTTTCTCTCACATCGATGTCTCTCCCCCTCCACCTTCTCTCCTCCCCCTCTTTCTCTAAAATCAATGGGCATGTCCTCAGGTGAGGACAGAGAGAAACCTAAAAAGGACCGCAGCAGAGCTCCGCCATGAGCTGCTCTGTCAAGGCCGAGCCACACTGCCTCAGGTGTCACTGCAGTGTCTCCGTTCTGATGCTGTTCTCCACTCACTCTAGGAAAAGGATCCCACCCCACGCAGCCCCCTCAAGAGCAGCTCTCAGAGAGGAGCCTCTGCAGAGGGTCTGCCTGATGTCCCCGGGGGGCTGAGAAGTCTCCAGGTGCTCAAAGAGCTGAAGGGAGAGTCTTTGCCGGGGAGGGAGAAGGGCGAGAGGCCCGGGATGCTTGCAGGAGCGCGCAGTGGTGGAGCGGGCCTGACCGAATGAGCCTCCCGTGCTCCACCTGGAGCGAGAGGAGCCCCTGGCACACAGCAGCTTTGAGACACAGGGATTGTTTTCCTCAGGGGCTGACTCTTGAATCTACAAGTCTTGCATCCCACATGTAGGCCTAGCTCTCTCCCTTTGAGCTGTCAAACTAGATCATGGCTGCCTGCGCGGATGCCGATCGAACAACTCCAGGGAAAACAGACAGCTACCTTGCTCAACACAAACCTCAGCTGGTGACTTGGTGCAGTGTGGCCTGCCCTGGATACAGGGCACGGGGGGAGCAGCATGACGGCTGCAGGAAATCACCTCCCCTAGGTGCAGTCTGCGCTCTGATTCATGAAAAAGGCCCCCCGCTGTGGTCTGAAGGCAAGGTTCCAAAGGGCCCACCCCCCGAATACATCCTACAGAATGGAAGGCCTTGCTCCACATCTGGGGTAAGACAACACCCCCAAAAGCAAGCTGACATGCCTGATCTCTAGGCACCTGTCAGCAGCAGACTCTGCCGTCTGCCGCACAAACCAGTGTGCTGGCACAGCGGCCGCTGGTCTGACGACAGGTGTCGGCACAGGACTCTGGCCAGAGGACTCTAACACAAGCGGGAAAACAGGTGGGTGGGTGAGAGAGAGAGAGAGAGAGAGAGAGAGAGAGAGAGAGAGAGAGACACACAGAGACACACACACACACACACACACACACACACACACACACACACCTGTCCAGAAAGTATCCAGCCATACACTAGGAAAAA
This sequence comes from Macrotus californicus, assembly GCA_007922815.1. Classification (NCBI taxonomy): domain Eukaryota; kingdom Metazoa; phylum Chordata; class Mammalia; order Chiroptera; family Phyllostomidae; genus Macrotus; species Macrotus californicus. The sequence continues at coordinate 132,236 of VMDR010000953.1, forward strand.
GACATTTATTGAAGACACAAGAAATGCTGTACATAGGACAACGACACCTCAGTCCCCTTCAAAGTAGGCACCTTGGGACCTCACGCAGTTTTCCCAGCGTCTCTTCCACTGTTCAAAACACTCTGTAAAATCCTTTGTGGGAATTGCTGTCAGCTGCCCCATTGCATTTTCCTGAATCTCATCAATGGTCTGAAATCTCTTCCCTTTCAAAGGCGATTTTAGTTTTGGGAAAAGCCAGAAGTCACAGGGCACCAGATCTGGGCTGTCGGGGGGCTGAGTCACCTGGATGATTTGACGTCTCACCGAAACAAACTCTGCACCAGACGGGATGCATGAGTGGGAGTGCTGTCGTGATGCAGCTGCCAGTCACCAGTTGCCCATAGTTGCGGCCATTTTCGCGTTGCATCTCTCTACCCACGAAGAACGCTGAGGTAGGGCTCCTTATTACTTGTTTGGCCTGGAGGGGCGTGCTCGTGATGGACAACACCTCCCCAATCAACACACACAGTTAACGTGGTCTTGATCTTGCTGCGACTTTTCTGCGTCTTCTTCCGGTGCGGAGAACCAGGCGGCCTCCATTGGGGTGACCAGGCCTTTCTTCCCAGATCATAGGCCTGGACCCATGGTTCATCTCTGGTTACGACCTTCTTGAGGAAGTCTGGTTCGTTGGTAGCAGTCCGAATCAAGTCACCAGCAACTGCAGCACGATGTTCCTTCTGCTCTGGTGGCAGAAGCTGCGGAACGAATTTTGCCACCACACGTTTCATGGCAAGATCCTGCGTCAAAATCTCGGACACAGCAGTTCTGGAACCCAGGTCAGCTCCCAGTTCTCGCACGGTCAGTCGCTGATCTGTTGACTGCAGCCCGTACACGTTCAACAGCCTCAGGAGTTCTGCTTGCTGCAGACCTCCCAGAATGTGGGTCACTTCCAACAGATCCCGACCACCTCTGAAGGGTTTGCGCCACACTTTTCTTTGTGCGGCACTCGCTGCCTTGTCCCTGGAAGCCTCCCAAGTCATCCGAATAGTTTCCATGGAGGAATGTTCAACCTTAACACAAAACTTGATGCAGATCTGAAGTTCTACTCGCTCAGTCATTTGAATGCGGCAGCCACTTAGTGCACGTGCTCACTCGATGGCGTCTGCCCCCAGGGTCTGGGACAGCGAGGGCGTCATTGTTCACACATGCGCACTCCAGTCCACTCTCCTTGGCTCCAGGTTACATCGATGTCAGGCAAACCGTTCTCATTATAGTAACAGTGGCTAGACTTTTCCAGACAGACTACACATACACACACCGTGCCGCTGTGTGGGTGGCACAAATGAATGTGTGAGGAAAATTATAAAAATGCAAAAAAGATTAAGAAGAGGGGACTAGCCCTGCCAGATACTAGAACATTGTAAGCCATAACAAATTAAAAGCCTGGTACTGGCACACGTACAGACAGACCAACGGAAGAGAGAGAGAGATCACCAGACCTAAATACGTGTGCAGATTTTGTGTATTTCAAATATGTAAGGGAAGACAAACTCAGTAAATGGCATAGGGATCACTCGAAATATGACACATGCACATTAAACCTAACGAGTACGGGCTTTACTGACCAGTGAGAGGTGTTTTCGTGCTGCTGATGAGGGTGAGGGCCACACGCACTCTCACTGGCTGCTGGTGAGAAAACGCAGTGGTACAGTGTCCACAGAAGGCAACCGCGTGGCATCTACACAAATCCAAACGCACATAACCTTCCATCATCAGCTCCAGTGACTGATCCTGCACGCACTCCACTGTACACAGAGAGGTATGTGCCGTGTATTTCCAAACTGCCGGGCATGGCCCACTAGGGGTCTATGAAATAAATTTCGTGAATTATGACCTGAATTTTGCAAAACAACGAAACGGTCAGAGCGTTGTCCTGATATGCCACAGTTGTGGGTTCAATCCCCCATCAGGGCACATACAAGAATCAACCAATGAATGCATAACTAAGTGGACAACAAATCGATGTTTCTCTCTCTAATTAATAAAAGAAAAATTTTTAAGGAAGAATAAGCAGGGTCTCACAGACCTCCTGTTAACTAATGGGAGTACTGGGTGGTGACGTAACACGGTTTTTACAGCAGGCAAAGATTACTGTGAAAGGGTTGAAAGCCACCTTGTAAGAGCATTACTTACAACAGCCCAGGACTGGAAACAACCCAAACGTCACCAGCAGGGGACTGCTTAAATAAGCGATGGCCCACCCGCACTAGGCATCATGAAGAACGAGGCAGCTCTGAATGTGCTGCCTTAGAGCATCTCCAAAACACACCATCGGGTGGGAAAAGCAAGATGCAGAACAGTGTGCCAGTATGCATCGTTTGTTTTTCTAAATATAAATATATACACACTGGATTAACTCTGGAAGAAACTGGTCCCAGTGGCTGCCTCTGGGCAGGGCACTAAATCAGGAGACAGAATTACTCTTCACTCTAATTAATTTTTCTCAGACCCTGTGCACGTACTAGATGTTAATACAGAATACATACGCCACCTGGACCCACCCTCATACCCACCTTTCTACCCCCTCCACAACTGCACAATGCAGCAGAGCCCACCGTGGGGTCACAGCCCTGTTCCATCAGTTAGTCAGTATGCAATCCTGGGCACGAAGTGGCACCCCCCCAGGCACCCATTCCTTCATGCGAAAGTGCGGATCACAGAAACGCTGTCCTGAAGATGGGCGGAGGGCTGAATGAGAGGAAGTGGAAGAACCCTCAGCGCACAGCGGGAGCTCAGTGAGCGTTCACCCGCCCCTTCCCTTCACGGGCCCTTAAGGACCGTTCATGTGAAGATCACAAAACCATACAGTATATCAATTCCTTTACCAAACTGCAGTTTGGGTTTGGAAATCTACCGGTATAATGCGATCCCACTTTTGTATAAAAACTGTGCGCGCGCACGCACGCACGCACACACACACACACACACACACACACACACACACACACAATTTCATCCACAGGAAGAAGGCCACATATCAGACTTATATTGGGGAGGTAGTATTAAGGTGGCTTTTCACTTTTAAATATCCGTCTTTGTCTGAACTTTTCTCATTGAGGATAACTTCCTATCATGAGAGATCTTTTACAAAGCAGAGTCTTACTGTAAGAGGTAGGTGTGAAACGGAATACCCCACCTGTCCTATGAAACTGCTAACGACAGAATTCCAGCAGGACAACCAGAGAACCACACCGGCCCTTGAGCAGCATGTGATCAGCCCTCAACAGAGGGTCCTTCAAAAGGAGAATGGAGTGATGCCTGCTGTATACTTGAACGCTTTCTCAAGCATCTTGCTTGAGCTTTGTTGCAGTAACTGACCAACCTAGCAGCACCTCTGGGTTCTCCCGGCCAAAGACTACCCCTCCCTCAGCCCCCTCCGACCGGGGCCCCTACCTTGCCATCAGAAGCAGTGTTGATCCTGTAGTGGTACACCCTCCCTTCGTATCTCAGCGAGATGGACCTCTGCCCCGGGCTGCTCTCGCTCTCCCGCACCAGGAAGCTGCCGTTGATTCCGCTGCTCAGCAGGTACTCAGCGGCATTGCGGGACACTGGCCCGTGGTACCAGGAGTGCTTCTCCAGACTGTTGACGGGCGTGATGTAGTTGCTTGGGACCCAGCCTTGGCCGTTTTTGGTTTGGGCTTCACACCACTCCCCATTGTGATTGTAGCCTAAGACCCGGAGCTTCTCACCTTAGAAGAAAGAACGAAACCACACACATCAGCTTCTTAATTTACTCATTCTCACTTAGTCTTGTGTGATCACTAAAGATCTCCACATTTCTAAATACCTGCTTCATCTTAACAAGTCCACATAAATATATGCACTTTTAAGTGTGTAAGAGTGCGCTGTATATGAAGCTTCCTGTCTGTATGGAACACACGGATAAACATATAGCCTCACTTTTTATAAATCTGTTCGTTTACTCAAGTGTTCCTAATATAAGGAAGCTTTACAGGAAAAAAATACTTTTTCTTAAAAAAAAAAAAAAAGTGTTTTCAGGGTCTGCTCCAGGTACCTTTTCCAGGGTAACATAATGGAAGCCCTGTTTCTGTGAAGGACTCCTGTGCAGGATCTCATCTCCAACACAGCGAGACTCCCATAAAGGTGCTGGCATATTTTTTGATATCTCTGCATTCCAAACTTGAAATCTGCTCTTCTAATCAGCAAAGGGATGAGCAATCAAGCCTCAGTTTCCCCCAATTTCTGACACTTGCAACCACCACCTACTGCCCACGGCCCGCCTACCTTTAGTTATGCTTAGAGTGTTGTCCCCACTGGCCACAAAATCATACAGTGCGACGAACAGGTTGGGGTCATTTTCACTGGGACCCGCGAGAAGGTTTTCTTTGGAGTTCCAACGAGCTGCCTCACTCAGGCCTTGGGGCTCGAAGTCAGACGCCACTGGCCTCTGGAGGGCTTCTGGGAGAGGACAGGGAAATGAAAGAAAGCAGGAACGAAGAGAGGGAAAAATTAATTTTGTTCTCAGGAGCAAAAGTCTGTATTTTCAAAATTATACATTCCTAATTTATTTTGTTTCTTAACACCTGTGTGCATTATATATTAATAGAAAATGGAATCTTCCTTTCCCAAATCTGGTGACAAACACTAAATATTTATATTCCAAGGTAATGTTCCCCAAAAGTTTAAGCCTTTTAAACTCATTAATTCAGTGAAAATGAAAACGAATTCAGTTAGAAATGGAAACAGTCCATCCTCATATGTTTGCTGCTGCTTATGTGATAATATGGAGAGAAAGTTTCTTGCTTTGAAACATATTTAAATGTATCAAAGTTAACATATGCACATAATTTAAAATCAAATAGTACAGAAGGGCTTATCATGAAAGACCAACATTTTCCATCCACTGTCTTCTATGCCTAGAGCCAAAAGCTATTTTGGGGGTGACCATTTCCATCTTTCTAAATGTAAACTGTATCACTCTTAACCCCTGAGTACCCCGCCCCACCCCCCCATCTCCTGTGCCATCCTTTACTGGTTACCTTTGTATTTTCCGTATCAGACTCACAACGTTATTTCTTGTGCTACCAGCTGGAGACAGCGTCTGTCAACTACCTGCTCCCGAAGGCAGGGGTTAGTGTCCTTGCCTGCCTTCCAGCTGCCTCACTCCATGCCCCCTCTGAAACAGGGCCTTCTTGACTCTTTCTTGTACCTTGTGAAAGCGAATAAATGTCTTCTTCTGCAACAAAATCTCGCACGTTTTGTCTATAGGTAGATTCTAAAAGTTGCAAACCAATCAGCGTCTCTCATGTTAGGACTGTGGGACTGTTAGTCACCACAGGGTCAACACAGTTCATTATTTTCTCCTGAAGTTTTTTCTTTTCTTTTTCTTGAACTATGCTGAAATGCTCTAGAACTTCTCTGATAGTGACCAATATCCACAAGGTTCTTTGAAATGAGCAAATCTACTCCCAAGTAGATCTTAATAGTTACAAAGATAGTATGGAATGAAATCTGAATTCATTTAAGGAAACTGAGTAAGAAATCAAACTTAAAAAAAAAAAAAAAAAAAGCGGGGGGGGCGGGGGGCTGACTGGTGTGGCTCAGTGGGTTGGGTATCATCCCACAAACCAAAGGATCACAGGTTCAATTCCCAGTCAGGGCACATGCCTTGGTTGTGGGGCCAGGTCCCAGGCTGGGGGCGTGTGAGTGGCAACTGATTAATGTTTCTCTCCCTTGCTTTCTTGCTCCCTCCTCCTCTCTCTAAAAATAAAGAAAGAAATATCTTTTAAAAAAATATTCTTAAAAAGATTTTATTTATTCACTTAGAGAGAGGGGAAGGAAGAGAGAACGAAAGGGAGAGAAACATTAACGTGTGGTTGCCTCTCACGTGGACCCCACTGGGGAACCTGGCCTGCAACCCAGGCATGTGCCCTGACTGGGAATTGAACCAACGACCCTTTAGTTTGCAGCCCATGTTCAATCCACTGAGCCACAGCAGCCAGGGCAGAAATATCTTTTTAAAAAGGTGGCGGGAGAGGAAGTTTAATTTGAAAAGAATAAAAGGATCTATCACATGCTTAAGCCAAACCCAAATGGTAACAAAACAAAACCGTTTTACTTTTCTCTCTCTGGATTTAGAGGACACCCAAATATGTTCCCTTGGGCAATGACACCACCCACCTCAAGGACAGGCCTGATTCTGCAGCATTCACTTAAAAACAACAAACAAACAAACAAACAAAGAAAACCCCGAAAGTGCCTAAGACATCTGAGGGACTAAGCTAAACTTCCAGAAACGTGACTGGAGAACTTTCAAAAATGGACATTCTTTAAAATATCTCTCTGGCATAAACCGACAGAATGTAAATAACAAAGGTCTTTTAATTCTAGCTTTGGTACTACTGACTGGAGTAAACCTTCAGGAACTGTTTTTCTAAAGGAGTACAATCCCAAATTAGATCATTACTATGCCTGGTAATTTCACCTTGCGAATCACAGGGGCAAAGGTAATGTCAAGGAAGAGGGTCTGTAACACTGCCCTTCCCTAGGATGTGGGAAAGGCCCATTCTGAGTGTTTACATTGGCTCTAAAACTTTGTCTAGGACCCTGGTGATCGGGGATTGCCCAATTAACAAACAAACAAGAAAAACCTTGCTACAGCAGGGAGCTAGTATTACTTTCATTAAAACACGTGGTCTCCCTGACCAGAACACCCACCGGCCTGCCAATCCTGACCACAGGGCCAGGGCCTGCCCTTTCGGTGGGTGCACAATCAGAGCAGGTGCTGTCGTCTTCCCTGACCCCTCCCTGTGACGCTCCTCTGTCTCCAGCTCACCGTCCCGCAGGTGAAGGGCGAATTCAGAGCCCCCGCCATGTAACCCCAGCACATCCCCTGCCAACTGCCCACAGGCGCCTCACTACGCCCCAGTCCCAATGTTTAAAGTTGCTGCCCTTTACCGAGTCTGTCTAAAGCACTCATTTTCACAGAAGGAATCCCTTCACGTTGGATTTCATCGGTTTCACATTAACCAAGGAAGCAAAACAACACGTGCACCCGAACTACACAGATCTGGAGAGAAACAGGACTGGCTTTGCTGGGGCTGCCTCGGCAGGGGCAGCGGAGCGTGCGGGAGGGGCACTTTGGCGGTCGGTCAGTGGAAGCAAGTCAAAAGGGCATCTCCTTTAACCCATCAGGCAGAGGGTGACTCCTGACGCAAAATAACTTTTGCACATCAAAAGGCAAGCCTCTCCACTCTGGAAAAATGGACAAAAACCACAAACAAAGCAATTCACAGAAAATTTGAATTACCATTAAACACGAAAAGGGTGTTAACCCTCTAGTGTCAGAGAGATGCAAATTCTTCATCAACTTGGCAGGCGCCTTTCTGCAGGCCAACAGCGCGAGACTCCAATGAAACGGGCACTCTCATGCCGCTGTACCATGCAGAAGGGCAACTGGGAAGTACGAACCGAGTCTTTTAAAAATTCTGTTAACCTTTGACCTACTCTATGGATTTATCCTAAGAGATCCACACATGATCTGTCCATATTGATCTTTAGATAACACCACAGAAAGGGAAAAGCACAAATATTTATCAACACTGGATAAGTAAGTTTGTGGTCCCATCCATAAAACAGAATATACTCAAAAAGCCGTTCAAAGCATTTTTGGAGAAAACTGAAACAAGTCCAGAAGGAAGGACATCAGAACGTGAACAGCAGTTAAACTCAGGGTGGTACGTTAACAGTACCGTTAGCAGTACTTAAAACTCTGGGTGGGGCAATTACAAACACTTGAAATTTTCTTATTTTTCCCTATATTTTGATGTATTGTTTTTACCATCAGAAAACAATGAACGAAAACAGAAAAACCGTTATACACAGAAGCCAGCTGATGCTCACATAACCGTGACTCTCCCACAAACAAGCGCACTGGGGGAGAAGGGTACCTTCTCCAGCTGTCCTGGAGCCGTGCGTGCGCTTTTCCCTCCACTACCCAGCCCCGCGGCCCCAGCATGCAGCTCTGGCAGACCCGGCCCACACAGGAAATTAAACCGGAGTCATGAACACAGAAATGCTTTTCTTCTCCAACGCTGTCTGACCTCTTCTATCAAGCATTCTGCAGCATCTGGATTTGATCAAAGTTACATAATCGGGGGAAGTGGCCTGGAAAACACCTGGAAGAGGCAGATCGCAGATCCTCGCCCCTGGGCGACCGTGCGTTTGCAGTCCGGGCGAGGAAGGGACCGTCCCTGACATAGAGGCACATATGGGATTTCATGGGAAGGGACGAGGCCTTCTTTGTCAGGAAGGAAAGGGCCTCCCACTGCTTTTCGATTCAACAGGACGTGAGGAAATCCAAGGCAGTCTCCCGGCTTTCCTCCCCAGCTCTTGCTCCATCCCACAAATTAATGGCCGAAGCCCAAAGGGAAGCATTGCTCATGCATGCCTCTGGGTCGAGACACTTGAAGCGCAGCCACGGTCCGAGCCCGAAACCTTCCAGTCAATTCCCAATCCAGGCTGATGTCAAAACTGACTCACGATGTATGAATGCCAAGTTCCTTGCTTCATTTCATAGTGAACTGTGCTCGTCAACCTTAAAAACGGTCACGGCTTACAGGGCCCAAGTTGCAGAGCGTACGGAAATCTTCCTGGTCTAACACACGGACTTTCTGCCAGCCCCACCGTCAGGAAGCTAAACTCCTAAGGAAGCCTGAAGGCTCCATTACAAAGCGATGCCCCAAACAGCTCCCCTTTCTGTCCTTCCAACCGATCTTTTGGCTATTGTTAAGTCTTGGCAAAGAAAAGTTTAGCATCTGCTATTATTCTTGTATTTATTTTCTAATTTTTATTTATTGATTTTGGATGGGGTGGGAAGACAGAAACATGATTTTGTTGTTCCACTTATTTATGCATTCACTGGTTGACCTTGTGCTCAGACTGGGGACTGAACCCGCGACCCTGGGGCTAGCAGGACAACACTCTAACCAACTGAGCCACCTGGCCAGGTATTCTTGCTTTTTTTTTTTTGTTTTTTTTTTACATTTTCTGCAGCATTTTTTCTGGGTCATATGTTAAATATATTTAAGATCTGTATCTTCAAAAGTGCCTCTCACCGCATTTAAAACCCTCATCTTATCTCACTGTACTGTTAATGAAAAAGTTTCCATCACCAGCAAAACTCCGGAAAAGTCACTAATCAGCCATTTCAGCACCAAGAATGGTGATATCTACGAAAAGGCCTCCAAATCTCTAAAAAGCCTGGGCTCTGGCTATGAGAATACCAAATGTTTGGAAATGCCACAAAATTCACTGGGCCTGTGCATGACTAACTTAGACAGCATTCTAAGAAAATGGGCTGGGCCTTTGAAATACGATTTAAAGATTGTCTGATACAAAGTAATCCTTTCTTAAAGTTGTGAGTCACTCATCAAAAATGTTTGCAAAAGATTCTCTGATATGGCATATCTAGTCTAGACTTCCAGGGGCTGGGGCTGCTGCCACTGTTGCTGAGCCCGCCACTGGCGAACAGGAAGAGAAGGAAAATGCTCGTGAACTCAAGGGCTGGTTAGGCTGCTTCCCCAGCGGGGATGGGAGGGGAGGCTTCACCTCGAGGAAAAACATCCCTGGGGAGCTCCCTACCTTCCTGCTGACGCTTGTGCCCAAGGCTACAGCTACAGTGCCCTCTGGGGTTCCCTCCGCTGTCTTCACTGTCCACCAAGGGCACTTCACGTCCACCATTTCGGGGGTGGGGGGAAGCGAGAGGGCAGGGTGTGTCAGATGTGATAAACATTCTCTTCTGCTCACATTCAATTATTTAAACCCATGTTGCTTGATTCTTATTTCCTTTGTGGGTCCTTCACTATTATCCTCCGGTTCAAGAAATCTCTATACTTTAAAAATCTATAAAACAGATCCTTCAAAAAAGAGGGGAGGCTTCGTGTTTTATTTCCTACTCTGTTCCAACTGATGAGATCATGCTGCGACTATTCTCAAGTCTGTCTGTAAGTCTCATACAGCTTTTTCTGCTATGAGCTTACAGGGAAAGTATTATTTCCCACAATTTGAACTTGAAAGTAATTTTATCTACAGTCTACATGGTCCTTTATTTTGTCATTTACACCCATATCCAGAGCAGTTAAAATTATTTTAAAAACAAGTTTATTAGCTAAATGCAGCCTTGGCATTAACTTCACACTCTGAACAAAAATTTCCCAGCACCCGAAACAGAGCCAGCTGCTGAGGGGCAAGGGTGGGGGGGTGGGGCCAGGCAGCCCTGAGGCAAGGAGTCACTGCAGGGCCCCGCCCCTGAGGGAGAGGCACAGTGAGTGAGTGGGGACAGGGCCTCAAAGCAGAAGTCTAACAGGAGACAAGCGCAATCCCAAGGGCTGACTTGTAAGAGTGCAGACACCGAGGGTCAGAAGATGTGAGGGGCTGGGGAGGACGTAACCCTGAACAAGACCGTGCCCGGCAAGGGTGGCAGGATTCACAGGGGTCCAAACCCAGCCGGACCCGCCGAGTCCACCAAGGCTACCAAGGGAGGGCATCTTCATCTATGCTATGCAGTAGACCCTCTGGTGATGCCTATGGACTCCTCAGAATAGTTTGCAAATTCACAAAATAAATACAAAGGACTGCAAAACAATTTTATTGAAATCGTCCTCAAAACGTTTAAAAAACTGTGATAATGCTTCTTTCTGAACACATTAAATAACAAGATCCAGTGGTAACTATTGGCACTCCAAAGCAGTGATGAGTTTAAATAACAATCAAAACTATTATATGATATGAAAATATCTGATTTCTACTGGTAACAAAGTCACAAGTCTGCTAATATTATTGTGGTTTGTTACCTGAGTTATTTCTTTTTTCAAAGATTTTATTTATTTACTTTCTAGAGAGAGGGGAAGGGAGGGAGAAAGAGAGGGAGCGATACATCTAAGTGTGGTTGCTTCTCGTGCGCCCCCTACTGGGGAACCTGGTCCGCAACCCAGGCATGTGCCCTGACTGGGAATCGAACTGGCGACCTTTAGGTTTGCAGGCTGGCACTCAATCCACTGAGCCACACCAGCCAGGGCTGTTACCTAAGTTCTTAAAAAACAAAACAAAACTTATTTTCAGGTAAGGTTAGTGAAATAAAGCTTAATACTTTCCCATCCAAGGACACAAAGCCCTGAATTCTATCCTAGACCCCAAGGGCCTTCCAGGTTAAAAACTCCTGCACTGAGATTTGGTTCAGTGCAACCCCAGCGATCTGACAGGGAGAGGGGCCAAGAAAGAAGGCTGCTATAAATTAGCAAGAAGTCCAAATTACACAGTTTTATTTTTTAAATAAGGCAGTTTTATTACGTTATAGGCAGGCAGTAAGTTAAATAGGTTTCTAGAGAAACCTTTAAAAAGTTAATAAAGTCATTTAAATTAGCCCAAGGTTTAACTATTTCCCCTGGAATCTTTCTACATTATAATATTCCTAGCCAGTCAATTTTAGAAAACAAAGTTCTCCATTCTAACCTCTGTCCCTATTCGCAGGCAGTCCACACAGTAACCTTTCTGAAGACACACAGCCCCCTGGACGCGCCCCCCCCCCCCACCAAAATGCAGAGAAAGTGAGCAAAAAGGAATTCTGTATCACCCTCTAAGAATCTGTTGCAAAGAAGCCCACAACGACTAGAAATAAAGTATCAAAGATCCACGTAAAGTGAGACCCCACCATCTTCAAGCCACTCTGAACACCTGTCGCTCCGGCGCCCCTGCCCCTCTCATCCCATCAAGTTCACAGCCACATCCTGGCCACTTTTCCTCCTAAATCTCTATGATCAGTCCTTTCCTTTTCATGCCCCACCACACCCTTGACCGCTTCCCCTCTGACCTTGCCGGTACAGTCACCAGAAGGCGCTTCCTAAAATGCAAATCTGACCCAGTCACTGTACTGTTAAAACCACATCCAGATGTCTGGGTGGCGGCCTGCCTGTCAATCATCAGTCATCACCGTTTACTGGCAGTGCACCTGTGGCAACTGAGGGAGGCAGTGGGCAGTTTGCAGATAACATGGAGGATGCACCCCCAGCATGGAACAGGCCCTCACAAAATGGTGCAGGCTGTTCTGGATGCCACTAATGCAGAAGCCTGGGCTCCTAAGGGAGGCACACAAGACCCTTCAGGGTCTGGTCTGAGACCATCTCCTCCAATGGCCCCTACTTTTCACCCTGGCCTCCCCAGTCGCCTTGCCGGTTCCCCCACGCAAACCCTGCTGCTGGCTCACCTGCGTGCACCTTGACAAGGGGCCATTTACTCTTCCGGGAACTCGTCCCCCGGACCTCCGGATCTGTAGCAAGCCTCTGATCTGTCCTTCCTTCTCCCTACCACCTCACCCCCACCCCCACCCAGAGGTCACTTCCTCTTCCCCTCATCTGGGTGCTTGGTGTCTGTTTCTATTGCCACCCTGTAAGGAATCTCGTCCTGGGAAGTACAATAAGCCTGGGCTTGGGGGGTGGGCAAGCCTTGTTCAAATCGCAGCCCACCAGGTCTGCAGGATGTTCATTTCTGAGCCTCAGTGTCTCGACTGCACAACAGGACACCAGAAGTATGGACCTAGTCCCTCCTCAAGTTGTCGGGAGGGCTCAATGCACACCGCATGCAGAGAACTTCTGCACGAATGTCGGGCGTGGTGCCTGGCACCGAGCCCCACAGGGCAACCACCCCTTCTCCTGTTATTGTCAGCACAGTATCGTCAACCGCTCTGGGGCAAGACCAAGCATCCTTCTCACAGTATTCAGCACCGGCCTCGTGCAATGCAGGACACACAGCCCTGCCCCATGTCTATTAAAATGAACTCATATGTACAACACCCTGCACTTGCCTATCTTTAGCAACAAGTGAAAATAAGATTGCACCTTAATTATCTGTTAACCTGTAATGGCAGAATAGCAGAAATGACAGATAGTAAAGATGAAAAGCAAATGCACCCTGACCAGGAAAACCTTTATGAAGATCTAGAAAATGCAGCCATTTTTTTAATGGAACGTAAACCATGGCCAAGATCCTTCAATAAGGTGTAATGCAGAAGTCATTTCTCCGGGCTTTGTAACGGGCAGTCAGCAGGGTGGGAGCCTACCCCTCCACGTTCGTTCCGTCTGTGGGGGGAAAAGGCTCCACGAGTCGCTGCTCTGGCGCGGGCTGAAACTGCGCACAGTGAGCCAGCCGGCCAGGGAGGGACTATTCTTCTGTCACAGGCCACCGGCAACAGGCTGAGAGCCTCCCGCGCCCCCGCCAGGCCTGAGACAGTTTGAAGGCACTCACTTCACAGTTCCTGCTCCCCTTTAAAGTGTCACCCAGGACTCCTGGGTCAGTTTAGGCCTGAGTCACAGAAGTAGTGGGGCCGTCCAATGACAGGCAATTTCCCCAGAATGTCCTGTTAGCCATTATTACTTTTACTGCTAAGTGATTAACTGAACATGACTTAAAAAAAAAACACGGAATTTTGGCTCCCAAAAGCAATGGCTAATTCTATTCAAGACCTGCCTTTAGATTCAATTCTCAGGTGTTCAATGTATAACACTATTAGCTAAATTTGAGGACTGGTGAGGTTGATAAGAATTAAGTCTCTAAAGAGAAATGAAGGTTCAAGTTTATTCAGCAGGATGTGGTCCAAGAGCTGATACCTACTGACCCCTTGCCGAGTGTCAGCACTGCATCTGCACGAAGTCCCCACCACCCTGTTAGTAACCCGACTGCTGCAGCATTTGAGCCGCAGGACCAGGAGGCCGAGAGAAGTCCCTCCTCTGCTGGTCCCTCCGGGTGGTGCAGCCACCAGCTGCCCGCCCCACCTCACACTGTTGCCTTGCACTGTCCGGAACTGTTGTCTCATACCACCTTGCCCTTCTCTCCCCCCTTCGCCCTCCCTCTGTCCCAGTCCCCACCCCCCCCTCTTCCTTCATCCCCTCTGGTCTTCCCATCTGTCTCCCAGTGTGTTTGCATCTCCCCCTCTGTCTCTGCCCCCGCCCCACCTCCTTCTCTGATTCCCACCTGTTTCCATCTCCCTCATCCGTCTGTCTTCCCTGTCACCACTGCCCACCACAGAGAGTAGAACAAATCACCTACGATGTAGGTCAAGGAAGAAAGATGTGGAAACCAAGTTTGGAGAACATCTCTCATTATCTGAGGACGAGGACTCTTAAAAGTCAGTAACCAGCAAAGCTATCCCACGGCTTTTGAACTGTAACTTCACCAGACAAGAAAGCAAGCTCGGCCATAAACTGATAATTATTAAAGCTGGGTGATGAGTACAAGGGAGTTCATTATGCCACCTGCTCTTCTTATACATTTAAACTTTTCCATTTAAAAAAAGTGAAAAAGACTAACTTAAGAATTTATTTTAGAAATCGTTCTTCTGTGTTTAATTACAATCTACCGTTACAGAAGATCTTCCAACACCCCATTTGATCTTTAGTTCTTGTTACATTTTTTCCAGTTTTACTGAGATAAACTGACATAACACTGCATAAGTTTAAGGTTAATAATTTGATATATGTATATACAGAGAAACAATCACAGTAAGTTAACATCCATTACCACACACAGTTACAATTTTTTTTCTTGGAAGGAGAAACTTTATAAAGATCTACTCTCTGCAGTTTTTGAAGACAACACAATACTGCTAATTATAATCACCACGTTGCACAATATTGTTACAGATTTTAAAAACCCATCCACTGACAATCTTTCCCATGTCTGTTTCAGATCAGTGATTACACTCTCAAAATTATGACTTGATTTTACAACACGGTAATAAGCAGCATGAGATTTTCAGTTTTCACACGTTTGGACCTATGGAAATACTGCATCCGGAGAAAAGAAATAAGATGCCAACCATGAACCAACAGGATTTCTTCTGCCACAATTAAAATATTCACCATGGGAATAAGAGAGGGTCAGAGGAAGGGAAGATACTTTCCCTTAAAACCAAGGACAGGAAACATTAATTATATGCATGAAACTAAACTTGGAATCAAACTGTTTTGTTAACAAGAAAAACGATGGGTGAGTTCAGCTCAATTCTATCAAACTTTGGCCATTATAAAAGTGGGCAATGCCAACATTTTAGACTGCTAAGGGTTTGTTTAAAATAACAACAGCTAACAGCTTGCTCTGTGTTAAACAGTTTAAATGCAATCTCTCGTGGGAATCTCCCAAGTCAGCAAGGCAGGTACCCTCCGAGCCTTACCTCAGTGATGGGGACACCCAGGCTCAGAGAGCAGTGTGCCCACAACCCATGTGCAGCAGGGACGGCATCTGGGGCCAGGCTGGCCGGCTCCAGAGCGGTGTGCGCACAGCAAAATGGGACCGCGGCAATGTCTCAGCCATAAAACTCTCTGGGCTTAAGGACATGCATTTAGCATTCTATTCGTTTCAAAACTTTTACTTTAATCATCTCAGATCCTCTAAGGAGGGCTGGACAGGGGGCGTTTGTTCTGTCTTAGAAGTAAGGAAACAGAGAAGCTGAGGGAAGTCAGACAAAAACCGGGATCTCCCGACCCCAAGTTCAGAAGTGTTCCCAACAGAGAGAACAGGGCCCATCTTCCTTCCCTGCTCTGAGGACCTCAGAGCACGGCAGAGAGTTGAGGGAGGATGCCTAGGAAGTGCTGGGTACCAAGGCCTAAATGCCCAACCTTTTTCCCGCAACCTCAAATGAAAAGGACTGACTGGCTTTCCATCGGGCCACAGAAAGAGCCTCAGATCTCCTTTGTCACCAAACAGGAGAGGGATGTGACAGCTCAGGAGAGCGTCCTGAGAGAGCGCGCAGGCCCCTCTGAAGCAACAGCTCTGAAAGCGCACCGGTGTGGCCCGCACTGCGCCGGTGTGGCCAGGAAGTCACCCGGCGAGAAGAAGAGCTTCAAGGTGGGCCCCAGAACAAATTCTGAACGTTCCGGAGACTTCGCTTCACAGACGCCCGTTTCTGATCCCACTACTCGGAGCTCACATGTCCACGCAGAACACGCCTGCAGAACGTATGCAAACACAAACACGAACAAACGCAAACCAGAGGAAAATGAACTCAGATGGCTAACGTTCACGTCTTCTTTCACATCTCTAGAGGGAATCGAGTCGGAACACTCAGTGCCCAGCAGGCCAGAGGCTGTAAAGCTCAACGTGGTCATGGGAACAGACACAGCTGTGCGCATGCATATCCACAAAGCTGAAGCACAGAATTCAAATGCTACGAATGCTTATGTATGCATAAAATATTTCTAGAAAGACGCAAGAAAGTCCTGGGGGCCTCTGCACAGGAAACAGAATCACTTTGGACTAAATCGCCTTTTCAGAATTTTTGATTATGTAAACCTATTTTAATATATATATTTAAAGATTTATTTATTTTTAGAGAGGGGAAGGGAGGGTAGAAAGAGAGGAAGAGAAACGTCGATATGTGGCTGCCTCCCGAGCGCCCCCTACTGGGGACCTGGCCCACAACCCAGGCATGTGCCCTGACTGGGAATCGAACCGGCAACCCTTTGGTTCCCAGGCCAGCACTCAATCCACTGAGCCACACCAGCCAGGGCTATTTTAATATATTTTTTAAAAATTTAATTCTATGGCTAAAGGTAACCATTTTCATCCCATTGAGTATTGGGTTCCCAGAAGAGAAAGAATACCCTTTTTCCAAGCATTACTGTGTCTGAAGATGTCATTTTAACATCCACAGAGAGTTCCAAAGGATGTAAACAGTCACAGTCTGTAAAGCACAGAGTGGCTAAGCTGGGCTTTCTGGAGCCAGACTTCGTGGGTTCAGATCCCAGCACCGCCCCTCCTAGCTCTGTTACCTGAGACGAGTTTCCTAAACTTCTGGTGCCTCGGTTTCCTCATCGGCACAATGGAAAGAACCACATGGCCATCATGAGAGGCAAGGAAATGAAGTCAAAGAAGAATGCTCAAACAGTGCTTGGCACACAGAAGGCGTTTAATAGTTGCTTTGACAATGAGGCCCGAGTAGCAAGTAGATGCATGTCCAGGTGCATCTACAGCTGACCCTTCTTGGACAGAATGGAAAACCTGGCCCTGTGTAACACTCTCCGCGGCGCGTGGTGCCGGGCCCCCGCGGCTGTCCACAAGCACTTGAGTGACGGGCTGAGGATGGCACTAAAAGCAGAAGGACCGCAGTACTCAGCCAGATGTTGGCAACTGTTTTTCCCAAGAGGCCAACAGCACATCCAGTCTTTAAGCATCACTGAGGTTTGTTAAAGTCTCTTCACTACAAAACAATAATTTCATTTACTGTCCCCAATTAAACGTAACAATGACATAAGGAAAACTCAGTAACAACAAAGAACTCCATAAAGAATTCCTACACTGATAACTTTCCAGATGAAGCCTTAACCCAAAGCAGTCTGCTGTACCAGAATGCTTTTCTTCAGACCCGAGAGCCAACATTATTTCAAGCCTTGCTGTAATAAGACACTTCAGATGCCCCCTTCTAAAAAAATAAAACAACAATAATTAAACCAGCCAGGTACTACCAAATCTTCCCCCCAGGAAAACAAAACAATGTCACAGCCGGGCCTGCCCTCCGCCTCCCCCCAGCTCTGCAGTTACAAAAGTCCATTCATCTCCTCCGCCCTAGGCGTCCATCTGCAAAATGGAGATGATAATGCCTGACACTAACTCGTTACAGATGTAAATGAGTTCAGAATTTTGAGCAGCTTGGAAAACAAGCCACGTGTTAACTGAGGATGGTTTTGGCTGCACAGAGAGCACCTTTTGGGGGACAAACTATCTCCTCTCTTCAAATGCCAGGTTTTGTGAGCCCACTCCATCTGGGCGGGCCTCCCCTCAGGCCTCGAATCCCAGAGGGAAAGGGACCCAGGTGCACAAACTGTGGTAGAAGGGCAAAGAGGTTCCCCCATGTTACTGGTGTTCATGGTTTGAACTGCACATGTGCCTCTGGCAGGGTCTCACATCAAAAAACTGGAAAGAAAAGAAATAGTTTACACACTTAATGACACCTCTGTTTATTTCTCTTCATTTTAAAAAGAACAATATCACCACTTCCTGGCACCAGAGCAGAAATCCTACTTGTTCTAAAACGAGCTTTCCCTGTCGACTCTCATTTTACGTCCTCAATGAACATAAAGGAGAAATGCAGGATTACATCTCAAGGACAATCAGCCTTTTCAGCTGAAAGCAAGGGCCTGCGATGACCAGTCCCCAAAGCAGATTCATTTCAGATCCATCTTGAAGCTGCCAAATGATAAACCACTCACTCTCCACTCCCTTCCTTTCAGAAGTCACCTTACTAGGACAAAAAATGAAAGACAAGTAACAGGAAGGCGGGGCGGGGGCGGAAAGGCCTCAGATAAGGAAAAGGAGCAAGGAAGGGAAAGAAGGCAGAAGTGACCGGCTCTGGGCTCCGAGCTTCACCGAAGCAAACTCACTGCGGCCTCCCCTCCCCCAAGCACTCCAGACTCACTCAAATGCCTTCTTAAAATCTGGTGCGATTTCTTTTCTCCGCCGAGTAAGACTTCGTGGTCTGTAGGTAAGTTTGGGTTGGGGGTGGGGGAACGGAAAGATCACTTGAAATTCTGTGTCCATAAATGGTAGAGCCGTGTTCCCTTTGTAGTACACGATTCTTAATGAAAATCGTCTGTTTCACAAACACGGGTCAACCTTTTTGACACATAATTTCCAATTAACGGTGGAAATTCCACAACGTCGACTCCCAAGGCCGTTCAGGCCTGTAGAGTTCGCGTTCTCAAACTTTTTCCGGTCGAGTCCCGCAGTTGGGCCCCGCCGGACACCACCATCCCGAGGTGGGCTCTCCCGGGGTCAGTGCGCGGGGGTTGGAGCCCGCACCCTTCCGGCTCGGCCAGCAGCGCGCAGGGGCTGCGGAGGGAAGGAGAGGGAGAGGGAGAGAAAGACGAAGAGGGAGAGAAAGACGGAGAGGGAGAGAAAGAGGGAGGAAGGGAGAGGGACAGGAGGGAGCGCGCGCAGTCGGGCCAGGCCTAGGAAGGCCCGACCGGCGGACGCACAGCGGTCTCGACTCACCCCCCAGGTGCCGGCCCGGCGCTTACCTTCCAGGTAACAGCTGGAGGACGAAGAGAGTCCCTTCTTCGATTTGCAGCCAACCAACTTCAAGCAGATCTCCAACATTTTCGCTTGCCGGCGCCTTGGGGGCCGGTGCCCCCAACTCCTCCGCAACGCAGCTCAGGCCCGGCAAGCCCTGCTGGCTCCGCGCGCCCTCCCGGGCCCCCGCGGCCCCGCCATGCGGCCTCACCGCCGCCCCGCGCGCCCGCCCACGGCCGCGGCCGCGTCTCCGTCTCCGCTCCGGACGCGCCTGTTAACAAAGGGCCCCCGAGCTGGGCCCGCGAGGCCCGCCTCCGCCTCCTTAACGGCCTTAACCCCCTCCGCGCCGGGACCCTCTCTCGGCGTTGGCAGGCCCAGGCCGGCCCTAGACCCGTACCGCGGTCCAAAACCAATCCGGGGCCAACTTCTAAGTCAACGAAGATTTCTCGTCAGCACAGCATTTAGTGATTCTCAGCACTGGGAGGTGTGGTCCTAACACCCCGAGAAAGTTAACGGCTACCCCAGCTGTTCTGGCTGCCGGGCACCGCAGGTGCTCCTCACCACTTTCCAAACCTCACCACTTCAGGCCGAGTTCCACTGTGGGCAGTGCCCTGGCAAACCCTGTGTCCCCAGAATGCTGGTGAACAATGCAAATTCCTCTGGAATGACCAGTACTGGTCTCATCTATATCCAGTGAGTTTACTGTGATTAAGGCTAACCCGACGGGTGTCTGAGGAATGAATAATCGAGAGCTGGAACTCACATAGAGCTACACATTTGTCAGGTCATACATTCAGGGCAGGAGGCGGGTGGAAGACGAGGTGTGTGAGTTCACAGCCGAACAATTTCTGATCATATGTAACGGGAGTGTAGCCTCCACAATGAGAACTCTTCAGAGGCAGGGCCTGCATCCCTTCTTTGCCTCCTTTTCTTCGAAAGAGAACTTTTTTCCCTGTGTGGCAAGTGCCACGGGGCACCACTTAAAACGCCACTGCATTGCTGTGCAAGGCTCAGATCTCTTTACAGGTCTGGTTAGGCCGACAACAGACAACATCACAACACTGTAAAACAGCAATGGTCACAAGAATGTGTTACGTGGCACAAAACCAGAAATCCAGGTCAGCAGGAGACAGCAGGGACCCCAATCAGACTGAATAATCCAGTACAAATCAGATAACCCTCAGCAACAACAGGAAAACAAGTTTAGTGGTAGTGTCAGATAACTGAACTGCAACAGGCAAAAACACAGCAATAACAACAGCTGACAGGTGCTGAGACCCCACCACGTGTCGGGCTCCTGACCAGTGGATGGCACGGCCACCTCCAACCAGGAATAAATGACAAGCAGATTAAAGCTTTGGATATCTACATCTTTGGTTAAATAACTAAATTTGGCATATGTGTCAGAGGAAGCCTTAATTAACACCCCTCGCAATGGTGACCGGCCCCAGAGACAAAGCTGGATTTACTTTCCGGCCTAGATGGCAATGACAAAAACATGGGCATCTTCTGTACACCAGGAAGGGCTAGGTGAGAAGATCTTCATTCAGGGCTGCCAAAAACAACACACAAAAGTTCAAGACTGGACTGGATGTGACTAGTGTCTATCACAGGGGTTCTCAGCAAGGGCATCGTGAATTTTTCAGAATCGTCCTGCCAAACTCTGATCCACGTACAAAATGTTTTTCCTGCCAACTGAGTGGACCCACCACTCATGTTGAAGTGCCAGGTCAGGCCTCATGAGCGCCTGGAGGCACAGGGGCCTGGGGCTGCCAGGCACCAAGGGCAGCGACTGTGGAAGCTAATCTAGATTCCAGGAGATGCTGTCGTCTGCGAGAGAGCCTTCGTCTGCAAGAGAGCCTTCGGGCACTGGCTGCTGACTGTCTTCGACCTTCAAGTGTGAAGCCAAAAGTCAAACTCAGAAGGGCTCCACAAGCTGAAAAACAGTCATCTGTTCAGATAGCGCTTCAGGAAGTTCAAGGGCTTTGGACCAGACTATGATAAAGCCTGTCATTACACAGCATTTCAGATCTAAAGGGGTATGTGTTCAAATTGGCAAGTTAATGCCAAGAATGATATGTTACGGGCATTTCTGCAACCCTAACCATATCCCTGAATACTCTCAGTTAACATAGGCCCACATATTTGTTTGCATGTGCTGTACTTGTATTGGGATGTAAGTTTATTTTTAAAAAAGCTAATGACTATTATTAGTATTCTGCTCTTGAGTCTAAAATGACCTTATCCTCTTACAATGAGTAATGCTTATAAACTGTGCCCAAATCTTTTAAAACCTAGTTATAAAAGTATGCATCAACAGGTTTGGCAAAACACTCTGAGTTAGCAGCAATGAATATTGAAAATATCACCAAACTGTATACTGCCATATCAGACCTGGGCTATTATTTCCAGATCCATCTTTTTAAAATCCTCACCGAGGATATGTTTATTAATTTGAGAGAGAAAAGAAGGGAGGGTGGGAGAGAGGGGCAGAGAGAGAGAGAGAGAGAGAGAGACTTCTATTGGTTGCCCCCCGCCCATACCCACAACCTAGGCATGTGCCCTGATCGAACCTGCAACCTTTTGGTGTGCAGGGCGACGCTCCAACCAACTGCTCCACCTGGCCAGGGCTCCTGACACAGTTTTGATGCTTATAAAACTCACCTGCAAGATACAAAAGGTATTCTGTTACAAACAAATTAAGGAAAATCTCAATCTTCAATCAAGAAAGGCCCAAGGATCCTCTCTAAGCAACCTTAAGCCTCAAAGGCATTAACTTAAAAAAAAAAAAAAAAATGAAAGGAAAAAAGCAAAGAAATGAAAAAGACTGAACTAAATAACTTGTCAGACGTGCCGCATTCAGTTTGGGGACCAAACATGTGCCAGGCACGAGCCTCACAACAACCCTTTGAATTCTGTGTAGTTCACTTCATTTCACAGGTGAGGAAACCAGCGGGGGAGGAGAGGAAGGATTCCTGTCCAAGTTCATACAGCTAGGAAGTAGTAAGGTCCAAAGTCCTTGAACTTTCCAAATGGCACATAATTTGCAATTTAAGTGAAAGGTGGATAATATGCACAAAGCCAGAGGATGAAATAAAAAGCGTAACTGTTTGAAAAAAAGTATGTCTTAAAAGAAATAATTCTAGGAATTAGAACTATTTAAAATATATTAAGAATATTAAGAAAGAATAAAGGGCCTTAATGAAAGTGTGATAGAGCCGTTTCCCAAAGTACAGCCCGGGGTAACCCAGTTGGAACCACCTGTGGGGCTGGCTTAATATGCAGACTCTTAGTCTCCATTCCGGACCCCCAGAACCAGAGTATGTGGGACGGGCTGAACCTTAACAAGCTCCCTAGATGACCCGTGTGCATGACTTCAGTTTGAAAACCACTGTTTTGAAGAGGAAAGACTTGCTTCTTACTTTTCACTGGGAATAGGACAAACAGCAATGGGTATTTCTAAAATTTATTCATCTGAAAGCAATTTTTGAGTTTAAGAAAGGTACAATTCTAGAATAAGTTACCAAAAGGGGACTCTCCTCTGAAGATTTTAGGATAAAAATTGAATTTTTTAAAAGTTTGGAGTTCAGTCCTATTTTTAAAAGGTGGGGGTGGAGGCAGGAGTCAGGATGCTGAGCTTCACCTGTGGGCGTAGGCTGGCGTGGGAATGGAGGGCAGGTAGGCGCTCTGATGTGGGGCCTGTTTGGGACCCGTAGGGCCAGATAGTCACAGATGTGACGGACCCTTCTACCGTTTCCAGCCCAGCCCATGACTTGAGCGGGAGGGCAAAGACCTTGAGGTACGTGCGTGCCGTTTTGCGTGCACCTGCCAGCAAAGCCCAGTTCCTCGGGTTCTGCAAACACTGCCCAGTGTGCGCCTGCAGGGTTGTCCAGCTCTTGTGTCCCGTGTGTCCAATTAAAGGAGAATGCAGCTTACGAGAGCACATCGATCACATCCCTGTTTGCCACTACTGTATAAGGACACACATGCATCTCTCCAAGTCTCACACATTTTCAGTGAGACGGCACTACTTACTGGTCAGGTGTCACAAAGGCCTGAAGGCTCTGGACTGGGCAAACCGGTAGGAGGGGAAGGCAGCGCAGCGGAGGCTGAATGAGCTGACATCACGCAGCCTAGTTCCAAATCTCAGATTTGCCATGTACTGTGGTGGCCAGGCGAGTGATTTACCGCCACTCAGAGCCTCGGTTTTCTCATCTGTGAAATTGGGGTGGGGCAGTAATAAGCGTAGCGATCTCACAGGGTTATGAGGGTTAGAAATAATGAATGGGACGTGCTCGATCAACAGCAACTATTGTTACTTCCAAAAGGGGGCTCTTAAACTGTATCAGGCAATGGTCTGTGTTCCTGCCTAAGTCTAGCTGGACTAAGTCAAGAGCTAAAATTAACAAACATGATAGTGGAAATGATTCAGAAAGGGCAGTCTGAGGGAGTGGAGGTGGTCTGGGGGCTTTCCACGGGACAAGGAAATCCGTGGGTTTTTTTTTTTAAATTTTTTTAAGATTTTATTTATTTTTAGAGAGAGGGGAACGGAAGGAGAGAGGGAGAGAATCATCAATGTGTAGGTTGTCTCTTGCATGCTCTCCACTGGGGACCCGACCCAAAACCCAGGCATGTGCCCTGACTGGGAATCGAACCAGCGACTCTTTGGTTCACAGGCCAGCACTCAATCCACTGAGCCACACCAGCCAGGGCAGAAATTCGTTTTATTAAGGGAAAGAAACACTAGCTATGGGGTAGGAGTAGCAAGGAAGACTGAAATGCCAGAGTCCCACTTTTAACCCTAATGCCAAGGCTCTGCAACCATGCTTTGGGGCAAAACATGGAGTCCACACCCACATCTTCAATGGGGCCCATTTCGGGCCCCAGACACCAGTGCAGGCCGTACACAGAGTCTTTCAGATAAGACCGACTGTCTATTAGGCCCCGTGGTGTTCCCAAGGCTGCATTCTCACTGAGCTGTCTTTTAGTAAATCCACTTTCCAGAAAATCTCACTAGAGTAACAATCTTATTATATTTTTATAACTAACAAGTCAAAACTATTAAACAGTAATTTTTCTCCAGGAGGAAACTAATATTATTAGTATGTCCATTTTATTTTTTTAATCAAAGTAATATATTCACATGGGTAAAAAGCAGGTAGTGCTAAACATCTTATAGTAAACACAGCAGCCCCTGACTCCAACCAACCACCAGTCTGTTTCTCCAGGTGCAGCCTCCATCAGATTTCTAACTAATACCCTCATGTCGTTGTTTCTGGGTTAATCAGATTTCCGCATTATGCGTTAACTTAGTTACATCTCCATCCCCAACCTCCCAAAACAGTAAAATCATGATTTTTAGTTAGGCCAACAACCACTATTTACATTGCTCTGATGATATGAACATTGATTGCTGCTCTACCAATCATGTACACTTGGTGTTTCCTTTATTGTATAACTGTGCTTATCCCAGAGATGTTAACTGTCTTCAATTTTTTATTAGTCTTTTGTATACCTATTATTATTTCTCGTCCAAATATTTCAAAGATCTGTCAAACACTTAGTGGTAGCTTTTCCAAATACTGAAAGACACTATTCTCAGTCCCACTGACTGGCTTACACCCTCACTGTGCTGCCCAGTGGCTTCCTGGGAGGAGGGGAATTAGTTACGTGTGGATTCTACTGACAGTTTGGCTGGGTATAGAATTCTCCACTGAAAATTTTTCCCACTTAATTTTGAAGGTATTTCCTCACTACCTTCTAGTTTCCAATATTGTTGTTTAGAAATTCAATTCCACTCAGATGCCTAATCTTTTACATATGACCTGCTTTTCTCTTTAGAGGCTTTTAGGATGTTCTAATGTTCTTGGTGTTAAAATTTCACAACATGGCTTGAAATGAGTCCTTCATCACATATTATACTGGACACTAAGGGGGCCAATCCCATTCAAAGATTTAAGTCATTTAGCCTCTGAAAAACACTCACTTCACTAAGCTTTGAAATCTTCCCTAATACTTACTGTCTCCGAAATTCTCCTCCATTTTCTTTCCGTTCTCTCCTGGAATTCCTACCAGGTAGATACTGAAGCCCTGAGACTGGGCTTCCAATTTTCTTAAGTGTTTCTTTCTTCCTGTCCATGTTTTTGTCTTTATATTCTGCTTTCTAAAATAGACTATTTTCCAAGTCTCCTGTTGAATTTAACATTTTTGGCTATAATATTTTCAGTATTAAAGAGCTCATTCTTGTTCTCTTACTGTTTAACAGAATTCACTTGTCTGATGTTTGTACTCTCTCTCTGTTTGAGGTGAGCAAAGAAAAGTTCTGAATTCTTTTGTCTCCTACGTTGTCTTTATGTCTACAAAGTTCCTTTTTTCTGCAAATTTGTTTTGCCCTTTACCTGCCATGTTACAGACTTTTCTCTAATACTCAGAGAGATGGGGATGTCCATTCATTACGTACGAGAGGGGAGCTAAAAAGGAAGCATGGCAGAGGCATGGCAACTGGTGCACTTCAGTGGTGGGAGATGGTCAGCTGTCCACCAAAAATGTCCCCAGATGGGCTTTTCTCTAGAGGCATTCAATTTGTTCTCCCCCTCCCCAAAAAGAATCCTTACAGCTCCTCTCAGTTAGGGCCCTGGCTGGCAGGTAATTGGGGAAGGGCTGAGAATCTCACTATTCAGTATGCAGCCTTTAAAAAAACCTGCTCTTGCCCACCTCTCTGTCTTCAACCCAGTGGCTAACCTGCACACCTGCTGGGGGTGGTCCCCGAGTGCAGCGACTTCAAGGACAACTGCTCAGGGTAAACCTCCAGTCTTGTGCAGGTGGAGGAGGTGCTGATCTGGCTACACAGCGTCGGGGAGGGTTGAAAATCTGAACACTATTTCTACAGACTTTCAATCGGTCCCCTTGATTTCAATTACAGGCCTCACCATCTCCTGCTTCCTGTGGTGCTGATGCCTCCAATTCTGTCTCCCCCAGGTTCTGACGAGCAATGGGCTCACTTCTAATCAATGGCTCTCTCAAAAGAGGTTGGGATCCATCTTCCTCAATTCTGCTAAGTCCATGACCATGCTTTTTACTGCCATTTTCCCAAACTGTGTTCACCTCTCTTACCCACTTATTCTTTTGGGTTCTTTTGGTCCTTATGCATTTTTACTTTTAAAAAATACTTTTATTGTAATTTCAGTGGGGTTTGGGGAGGAAATGGGGATTAAAACAGGTCTGCAATCTTTAATCATTTTTAGTTAAAATCTGCCTTGCCTGTTTTACAGTTGAGACAGCTGAGGCACAGGCAGGCAAATGACATGAACCAGGTCTCACAGCAGGTTGGTGGCAGGGTTGGGACAGGAACCTGCATCTCCAAACTCCCATCAGATATTTTTTCCATTATATGGCACCCACGAGGCACCCGTAAGTAAGACCAGGTTAAGGACACAAGAGTGAATGAAAACCTATTTAAAATTTGTTACAAACTACAGGTCCCAAATCTTAGCATTGCTGGTGGCGAAGAAACAACCAAACTCTAAATTCTTAAATCCAGTCACACAGCTTAAAGTTAAGTTATAAACAAATATATTATGGAACAAAAAATAGCGTGGGATATTCTTATTCAACTCTAAGTGCTTGAATTCATCTTAAAGACATTTTGCATGTTTTCATGAATTGTCTTCGTCTCTTTACTTTGGTTAACTTTTGAAATAAATGCATAGAATTTTATTTTAAATCACAAAAGTCTTGTTTGTTCGCTTTTAATCGAAGTATTGAATAAAGATTAAGATATCTACAAATAGTAAATCGCCATAATCCTAAAGGCCTCAAACTCTCATCTCTGTAAGAGGATCAGCTCCAGCACACTTCAATATGAAAGCCCAGGCACTGGGTATTTATAAGCAATTCTTTTATCTTCAAACACTGGCACCACTTTTGGCTTTTATAGTTTTGTCAACTTTGAACTGGGAAAGGGATGGTTAATTTTCTTCCCTCTTTCTCTAAGACTGAAAGAATCTGCGAAAGCAGCAGACCAGGCCTAGGAGATCACGTTACTCTGGGGGTGGGGGAAGAAGGCAGCTGGAGGGAGTGTACAAAGAAAGGCTAGAAGGGAAAGAAAACAAGTCTGAACCTCCCCGCAGTGGGAGACCCAGCAGGGATTAGGAGGTACTGGAGGAGCCCATGTTTATTCAAGTTATCTCTGGGGCAGCTGGAATGGGCTGCAAAAGTCTGGACTCCCTCCTATTTAAGAACCTCAGCACCCTAGAGCTGAAAACCTAGAAATGAAGCACTCAAGGAGCATAAATGCTTGTTTCTTCAAAACGTTCAGCACCAGTTTCTGCTGGCACGGTTCTAAGCACACACAAAGAGCAAACGGACTGGAAGATTTCTTGCCTGCACTTCCTAGAGACTCCTGCTGTCCTTAGAGAAGCTGTGGCATCTCTGAAGGAAAGGCACGGCTCTTTTTCTTCCTAAAGCAAGACCCGGCGTGTTGGTCCAGCGGTGCGTGTCAAACAGACAGGAATGGCTGCAGTCGACACGGGAGAATCTGCTCCGTGAGTGGCTGTTTTGACACCAGGAGGAAACAGCCACTTGAAAAGAAAACTACAAAACAGTTCTGCTTTCAAAGTCAGCCTGGCAGAAGCTGTCCTCTCATTTGTCACCCTTCCCGCCAGTTGGTATATAAAATCTACATTCAGTATAGCAACTCCGAATCCGGGTTTCAGCGCTAAGCGATTTTCACACTCGCTGAGCGATGATAATTTATATTCATGGCTACTTCCCCGTGAAGAACATTCTGATGTGGTTCTACAAACAACAGTAAAAGTGCGTTGGCTGGTGTGGCTCCGTTGCAGCGTCGTCCCGTGAACGAAAAGGTTACGGGTTTGATTCCCAGTCAGGGCACATGCCTAAGTGGTGGGTTCAGTCCCTGCAACCAACAGATGTTTCTCTCCCCCCCCCCCCC